>CM023606.1:2500-282500 GCA_013358685.1 Antennarius maculatus
TCCTTTACCGGTAAAATAGAACAAATGTATTTAACACTGAATGTCATGTATAACAAGAAGCTAAATTATCTAGGGTTAAATAATTAGTAGATTAATGTCTTCTGAAATGGAAATAAGATATCAACACACTATTATAAATTATAGAGCCTGTGAATATAGAAAATAAATCAATTCACCATTCCAAGCTTACCATTACTAGTTTTATCCTTTACAGATTCAGATAATTGTTCACCATTTACCTTAAGACAACAAAACATTAGTGTACAATTCATTTTAACCCTTGATTCATTTATCTGTAATAGACTAATAAATCAATTCACCATGCTAGTTCAAAACTTAAAATCATCCTAAGAGGATGGTGAATATATGTTAAAGTAAAATTTCATTTCTAGGTCAAAGGTGGATAAAGTAGGACATGTTGAGACGTGCCCACATCCATCCTGTCAATTTTTACACCTCTACTATTGTCCCACTCTTAATCAACATTAACCCCACCCACCTCCTCAGAATGACCCACCCATAACCTATTTAAATCTCCCACCCCAAAAAACCCAACATTTCTCCGGACGCAACCTTTAACTCCTCTTCAGAACCTACCATAGAAGATTTTACCCTCCTCTTCTTTCTCAACTCCCAAACTGACGAGTTATCTCGAGGCACAACCATCTACCTACCTCAGGTAAGCGCTTCCTACTAATCCTGTATCATAGTATCACCACCAGCCTTTTATTCTATTTAACAGAGACCATTTGGTCTCACATTTACCGACCTACTTATCTAGATAATATAAACCTTTTCTGAACTATTACCAAGATGAAACCTAAAGTAATTTGGTGGATCAAAAGATCTTTAATATAACAACTGCCATATATGGGACTTTAACTCACAATGTATAATGCTCAGATGCTGTGGTCCACCTCCAACCATTACCTCTAAAACATTATCTTCCCCAACCAAAATAGTTAATAGACATAGATAGGACCCAGTATCTCATTGGACACGGAACACGGCTCAGGACTTGATCACCCTGAGCAGCCGCCAGGGGAGGAGGCCGTCCGGTTGTGAAAGGCAGAAACGGTTGATGAGACCCTTGGATGCAGCCGCTGATGAGGTGTTCTGAAATTTAAAAAAAACACATTTATGGTCAAAAACACTTAATAGGTTGATATTACTTTAGACTATGAGGGATCAAATCACTGTTAATACCCAAACATGGCAACCTAAATGAATTGGACCCACCCGTTTCTCATATACCCTCCTAAATTTAACAATCACAAACAATACCAATAACCCACCACCTTCATCTAACCAGGGACCTTACTTGAACAGAGATAATTTAGTTATATAAAAAATATATAAAATTATTTATCAAATTTTTTCTACTGTTACCACGTCTTCCTACTACTGGGATACACGAAGAGTCTGAGTTGTACTATATATAACTTCCCCCCCACCTCCCCCCCCCCTCCCCCTAACGTCAGTCCACCGTAACCCCTAATCCTAACCCTATACCCCTAACCCTAACCTTTCCCAAAATCAAACACCTTCACACCAAACCCTGATATACAAAATTCATGTAAAAAAAACTTTATTCATCCCCAAGCAACAATTGAAAGCACATAAAGCGGCATAGCCTTACAAGTCCAAACAGTGTAAATGGAAACCATTATAAATAAGACAGTTAATCTCACCATTGCTCCGTCTCTCCTGTTCTCCATCTCAGGCCTTTGTGTGGTGGATCATTGGCTATGGGTGACCTCTCTGCTTCCTTGGCTGTCGTTATCAAAAGCTTCACAATGGACCTTTATCACCATCCACACTACGGGAGTCTGGTTCCATTTTGTTTGGTTCAGCTATGGTTTGGGTTCTGACAGGGGTAATCATAGACCTTTTTAAGAACACTTAGGCATTATTTAGTCCGTCCTCCGAGTGGTGGATCCTCGGCAATCTGTGACCTCTGCTTCATCGGCTGGTGGTGAGTCTACTGGATGGATTGCTTCTTTTATCCTGGAAAACGGGTCCCTCCACTGGCTGGGGAAAAACCTCAGGAAGACTACATCTTTTGCCTTGTTAAAAGGGTTTTTTGAAGAGAGTTGTTCCCGATCCAACTTAAGGGTCGTACTACAGGCAGCACACAAAGGTCAGAGGGATATCGTCTCAAAGGGCTTTACAATCTGCACATGGACATTTTGTGAATCTGGGCTATATAAGAAATAAACTTGAAAACCTACTTTGGTTATAAAGTAACTGGGTTTTGAACAATTTAGTTTAAAACCTAGTTTGGACATTAAGGGCTTGAAGTATCCCAAGTTATGAGGTAATAACCAAAACATTCTGCTTATTTTCAACAACTTGAAAAGCATGACTAGACTCTACAATGGAGTTCTCCATTTCAGAAACCAAATCATAAAGGTCATTTCTCAGAAAAATACAGCCCAAATTAGTTCAATAAACTTTTATTTGTATAGCACTTAATCACAACATTTCAAAGCGCTTTAATAGACAGAGAAACCCAACAAGATCCACCAGAGCAAGCATAAGCGACAGCGGCGGGGAAAAACTCCCTCAATGAGGAAGAAACTCCGGGCAGGACCCAGGCTCTGGAGGACAGTCATCCGCCTTGACCGGTCGGGTGGGAAAGGAAATCGAGTGTCAGATAGGACAGATGGAATTGCAGTCTAGTCTAGTCTAGGATTTCAGGCCTTTGGATTTCCCATCTTCCATGCATGTTCCCCGCCTGTGGAGCAGAAGAACAGACAGCGGCAGTATCTTGCAATAATTAAAAAAATATATATTTTGCCAAACTACAATCAATGCAACAAATAAAGTGCTGAATAACTCCATGTGCATCATGGGATGACATACAAGCACTGCATGTATGCATTGTTTAGCTCCTATTCATAAACTGGTTCATATTTGTTATTCTTTGATTTTTAAATGATCTCTTTCCTAGTAACTGGTTCTTGAATGGAATGTTGCCCTCCTTTTCAAAATAAATTTTTCAACACAACTTCAAAGAAATAGTCTTAGACCATATTTTCCTCAATGAGATGAAACTTGCATCTAGCACTAAATAGAACTAAAGAGGAAGGAACAAGAAGGCAATTGATCCGGAAGACATTCCTGGAGGTATGGAAGGTTCTTGTTGAGCTGGCTGGAGTTTTTGACCAGGTTGTTCAACCGAGTTCTAGCGGCTGAGAAGATGCCTGAGCAGTCGAGGAAGTGTACTGGTTCCCATTCGTAGGAACATGGGTGACGTGCAGAGTTGTAGAAACTATAGAAGGATCAAGTTGATGAGTCACACAATGAAGTTGTGGGAACAAAGGGTAGAGGGTAGAGTTAGGACAGAGGTGAGTATTTACAAGCAACAAGATGGTTTCATTCCCAGGAAAAGGACCACAGATGCATTATTTGCCTTGAGAATGTCAAGTACAGAGAAGATCAGAAGGGGCTCCATGGTGTCTTTGTAGATCTACAGAAAGTCTATGACAGACAGGAAGTGTGGGACTGCATGAGGAAGTCTGGAGTAGCAGAGAAGTCCGTTAGAACAGTACAGGACATGAACGAGGGCAGCAGAACAGGTGAGGTGTACTGCAGGTGTGAGGGAGGAGTTCGAGGTAGAGGTGGGACTGATCAAGGATCAGATGTGAGCCTCTTTCTGCTTGCAGTGGAGGTAATGGGCTGACATATGAAGTGAGACTGGATTCCCCATGGACCATGATGTTCACAGATGACACTGATCTGCACGGAGCAGGTGGAGGAACATTTAGAAAGGTGGTGGCATGTGATGGAGAGGAAAACAGCACCTGTGCATGAGTGGAGTGGAGAAGGAAGAATGTTCCTCCACCTGCTCCATGCTTTCACAATGTCATCTGTGAACATGATGATCCATGGGGTAATCCAGTCCAACTCCATCAGTCAGACCATCATCACCACTGTAAACAGGAAGGGGCTCAGATCCGATCCCTGATCTGTCCCACCTCTACGTTGAACTCCTCCCTCACACCTGCAGCACACCTCACCTGTTCAGCTGAACTCATTCATGTCCTGTACTGTTCCAACAGACTTCTGCCACTCCAGACTTCATGCAGGACCCCAGTTCCTCTCTGGGTACCCGGTCATTCTTTCTAGAGATCTACAAAGACACCATGGAGCTCCTTCTGACCTTCTCTGTACTTCATTAAACATCCTCAAGACAAATGATACATCCATGCTCCTTTTCCTGAAAAATGAAACCAAAGTTGCCCATAAATGCCACATCTGTCCTAACTCTACCTTCTGCCACTTGTTACCCACAACTTCATTGTGGGATTCATCAAATCTATCCCTCCATCGTTCCCACAACTCAGCAGATGACCTTTGTTCCTAAAAATGGGAACCAGCACACTCTTCCTCCATTCCTCAGGCATCTTGTCAGCCGCTAAAATTCTGTTGAACAACCTGGTCAAAAACTCCACAGCCACCTGAGAGAAGGTTCCATACCTCCAGGAATGCCATCCAGACCAACTGCCCTCCCGTTCCTTCCTCTAGCGCCATCCTAACTTCACCCTGGCTGATCACTGCTACTTCCTGCTCCACCACACTTGCATCTTCCACCCTACCTTTTTCTGATTTTCCTCATCTCCTCAGAGTATTATTTCCATCTACCCAGTACACTGGCTCCAGTTGCCACATTTCCATCTATATCCATCAGCCTAACCTGCTGCACGTCCTTCCCATCTCCATCCCTCTGTCTGGCCAACCTATAGAGACCTTTCAGGTAAGACTCAACGTATATCCAGGAGTCATGGATATACGCATGTTGCCTCCACATCAGAAATGTGGGTTGCAGCACCACATTATGATCTTGACAGGGCAGAGAATGACATGTTAGTTTAGGTATGACGCAGTCTAACATTTTAACACAGTAGTCAATCTACACATACCTGCATGTTTGTGTTGATAATGGATTTATGGGATGGAGTCTCAATGGGATGCCATCCATGCAGTTACATCGGGAAATCCTAAAAAAAAAATTAAAATCACTCGGGTACTGAAGTCTGAGGTTGCAGCACAACGTCAGATCATTTTAATTTAACAGATCTTCACATGACTCACCTGCAATCCTGTGGAACTTCTCGATGGCTCAGACGGGTTTTTGTCCAGGGAAACTGACGACCGCAGTAAAATCTATTTCGACGTGAGGTGCAGTCTTATGACCACTCTGACACAGGAGTCTTACTCAGGTGCATCTCCCACATTATACAAAGAAAACTTTATATAATATGGGAGATCCCAATACCTGTTGGGATGCGAGAGCATGACCGCAAGTTTTTTTAGGCTACAAATGTGAGGACGAATTAGACCATGGATGTGATGATTCGGACATGAAACATCAAATACTGCTCATCACCTCAATCACCACACTATAGTCATCATTGTTAGCAGTATCAGCATCATTTTCATCAGCATCTTGATTGATACCCTAATCGGCATCCTCATCACCATAATCATTTTTAGTATCTTTATGGCATTCAATGTCGTCGGCATTATCAATAGCATTAGCAACATTAACAATCTGAATTGTAGACCTGAATAATCTGGTCTTCAGCCGAGGGATTGATGACGTCCAGCCAGGCAGTCAGAGGCGTCTCCCTCGCCGGGCGCCAGTAGGGCCTCCTGCTCTGCCATCTGACAAGACGGGGGTATTCCCAGTCGTCCCACAGCTCCATCAATGCACCTGACAGTCAGGGCCCCGATACAGGAAACAACAATCACACAAAGAAAGCACCGCAGTCACAGATATGTTTAAAATCCCCTCAAGCTTCATCACTTCCCTATCAACAGGTGATGTCATGCACATGTCACTGCCTGAGGTTGACATCATCGATTCCTGATATGAGGAGGTGTGACTGGATGTAATTAGCACTCACACCTCCCTTCACGAGGACATGATGCTGTGTTTTACCCTCCATCTCAGTTTTACTGAATGGTTTTGTGCTTACGTGATGTGGGGTCAGTGACGATGTCTGGAGCCGAAGGAGTCGGCACCACCCCCTGCCGTGTCCAGTCTGTCCACTTCCTTCTTGGAACGCTTGATGTCTACAATGAGAGCAGATCAGTTCATATTGGTTGTTGGTTTTTAAATGATCTCTTCCCCAGTAACTGGGTCCATTTCCCTGATCCAGTGTGTGTTTGTCTTTGCCTGAGTGTGCCGTCTGGTCGGCCATCAGGGCTTCAATGGTTGGGCTCTTAGACCATCACGACCCAAAAATTGCCTCCTTCTACGTCTGCCGTCCCCACCGTCTCAGCGTCTAGTTCTGGTGGGATCCCAGACGTGGATCTCCACACTCCTTTAAACCACACCACCAGGTCCCCACTGGACCCTGTAGAACACTGACACCACATTGTCATTTTCATCTTTGATTAAACGTCATTTTACAACACTGCAGTGGTTTTGGGGGATCTCACCAGCACACCTTTTATGTGAACTCATCCAGGATTTTCTGCACTGGTCGGTCTCCAACACCCCAGCTTTCATGTGATTTACGGATTGTTGGTTGGCTGGTTCATGCTTCCCCTTTTGTGCTGAAGTCAACATGTCTCTAACCTGAGCATAAGGCCCACTGTTGTACTGTTCCTCCCAAGTTTTAGTTGGCATGAATGGAATGTTACCCTCCTTTTCAAAATAAATCTCATCCTTATCTTGAAGGAACATTGTCATTGTCCATTGGTTCTGGCTGTCGCGGGAGGGCCCTTCCCTCGTCAGCCACAACATGTACAGGACATGGGGGTGTCTTTCACCCTTTTCTACACAATTTTAAAGAAATATAGTCTTAGACCACACCCAAATTGAATTTAAGCTGTTTGCAAATGAGTTCAGCTTTTAAGAACTGCAAAGATTCATTGCTGTATTTTTAAAAAAATATATTGTGATTTTAATCCATCATTTGCATATTTGTATTGCATTTGGTGTGAAGTCAGAAAGATTAAACGTATATCTCAATGAGGGGAATATATAATTTAAAAAATTTGCATCGTAGTGAAGCTGTGCATCTTGAAGCGTGAATAAGCGAGGGAATACTGTACACTTATTTTGACCTGGTGCAGAGTTATAGGTACTGCAAAATTTAGACTGATAAACCAGGAAGGCTATCTGGCATCTGGAGTTTTACAGAAAGTTTCTCCTTACCTTCGTTTGCGCAGTCAGCTTCCACCTGGCTCCCACGAAGAACGTTGCCTCTGGAGTCACGGCACCAGCTTGTTCAGGTTTTACTCTGAGCAAAAACCCTCTTCGAGTCTTTGATCTCAGGTTAAAACGCGCATGCTCTTCAGTAAACATTGCAACAATACTGTTTTATTCCTGGACAAAGGACCACAGATGCATCATTTGTCTTAAGGATGTTAATGAAGTACAGAGAAGGTTCAAAAGAAGTTAACTTTATCCCCAACAGGGAACGTACCTTTACATGCATATATGTATCAGACCATGCATAGAATACAAGTGTTCGTGCAGGGGCCTGTACACAACAAACACACTAGGGGCCTGTAGGCATGCCATTAGTACAAAAAGCAGTACAGGGGGAGGCAGAGGGACGGTCGCCTCGCACCATCAGCTCACTCTGAAGCTGGCTGGCAGGAGCAGGACTCAAACCGCCAATGTCTGATCATACGGCGTCCGCTCTACCACGGAGACACTGCTGCCCCAAGAAGGAGCTCCATGGCGTCTTTGTAGATCTAGAGAAAGTCTATGACAGACAGGAAGTGTAGGATTGAATGAGGAAGTCTGGAGTTGCAGAGAAGTCCGTTAGAACAGTACAGGAAATGAACAAGGGCAGCAGAACAGGTGAGGTGTGCTGCAGGTGTGAGGGAGGAGTTCGAAGTGGAGGTGGGACTGATCAGGGATCAGATCTGAGCCCCTTCCCATTTGCAGTGGAGGTAATAGATTGACATATGAAGTTAGGCTGGATTCCCCATGGACCATGATGTTCACAGATGACACTGATCTGCGCGGAGCAGGTGGAGGAACATTTAGAAAGGTGGTGGCATGTGATGGAGAGGAAAACAGCACCTGTGCATTAATGAGTGGAGTAGGAAGAATGTTCCTCCACCTGCTCCATGCTTTCACAATGTTATCTGAACATGATGGTCCATGAGGTAATCCAGTCCAACTCCATCAGTCAGACCATCATCACCACTGCAAACAGGAAGGGGCTCAGATCTGATCCCTGATCAGTCCCACCTCTACCTCGAACTCCCTCACACCTGCAGCACACCTCACCTGTTCAGCTGAACTCATTCATGTCCTGTACTGTTCCAAAAGACTTCTGCCACTCCAGACTTCATGCAGGACCCCAGTTCCTCTCTGGGTACCCGGTCATTCTTTCTAGAGATCTACAAAGACACCATGGAGCTCCTTCTGACATTCTCTGTACTTCATTAACATCCTCAAGAAAAATAATGCATCTGTGGTTCATTTCCTGGATATTAAACCAAAGTCACTTTTAAATATAACACCCTCAATGTCAAGTTTCACCCTCATCACTGGATCTGACACTTTGCACCTATACAACCCTCTTAGTTAACCCTTCTTTGAAAGTGACCCCCCTTCTCCATTTCTCTTCCCATCAACACCACAGTAAATTAATTTGAATCCTGTTCTTCAGATTCTAGACCTACTGCCTTTCCACATGCTCTCCTGCACACAGTGATGCTGGTTACTTTAAAACCTGGTTCCTTTAAAATCCGTAGTTAGCTGGGTTCAAAAACTAGTTATTTTAAAAGCTAGTCCACAACCTAGTTCATAATTATGTGTAAACAGAAAATAAAATGTATTCCTATTCTTTGACAACTGGTTTTTAATTTTAAAAAATGTTTCTTAACTTCATAGAAATGTTGTTAATTGAATTGATAATTTTTATGATACTTTTTGTAACTGTCAAACAATTTCACCTCTTAATTAGGTACTTTGAGATTCTGATTCCTTGGTGCGCTCTTCCCTCCCTCTGCCCCCCTCCCAAACCAACATCAGCCCCTACCCCTAACCCTCTAACAATAATTAAATAGACAAAACTAAGATACACAACTTTAGACCAATAAAACATTACTGTAGCTCATGAAATGTTGGTTTCACCTGATGTACCCATTTTAACCACTTGAGGGAGACAAAGGACCATCGAGCCAAACCTGAGCTCCAGTCAGCAAAGACGAAATGACAGGAAAGAAATGTTTCATGAACACCTGAAGGAAAACCAAATGTTCACACAAAACTAGAAAAAGTTGAAATAGTGCACAATTTACACAATGACCCAGATGGTACACATTTATCCAAATGTTTTTTAGTTGTCCTTTCATAGTCAAATTATTCTTTCAACCTTTACACTTAAATTCTTCACACGTTCACTGTGGACACCAAAGACTTTCATTGTACAGGGAAACCGGTTTCTTTACACGATTAACAGTTTATCTAAAGATTCAAAGGTGTTTAACTGTTCTGGTGTGTTTTCTGAACACTAATCAGTCAGTTCACTTCAATACAGTCACGTTAGGTGACGTCACATTTAACACGACTTGGTATTATCAGACAATACACACAGATAGGTCTGCATTATCAATAACCAGCAGCATTATAATCAATAACCATCATCATCAGGGCGAAGGCCTCATGCGGTGGGCGGAGCTTCCCTTGTGGAACCAGGTGTCTCTGGATGATCACGTTTCTCATCGCTGTGACTCCAGCTTTGTAAATTTTTGCCCTTTTTAGTTCATTTGTTGATTTAGATGTGCGTCCACGTGTGTGTTTCTATGTTACTGGTTGTGTATCTAATGTTAAATGTAGACCCTTCTTTTAAAGCGACCCCTACTCCACCTGCTCTCCTGCACTACCGGACCTAAGGGCCACGGTAGGTTAACGTGAGCACCGACACACGGCTGGTGGCCACTGGTTCCGGTAGGACCACCGCTCTGGGCCTCATACCCCCCATGAGCCAACACCCCCGTCACTACAGCTCCATCAGGAGGGACTCACCTGCTGCTGGAGGCTCCTCCGAGAGGAAGACGGAGCTTCTTCCTCTGGACCCCCCGGAACGGGACTGTGGGGGGGACGTCCTGCAGCTCCATCAGCGAGCTTTACGCACACCTGCTGGCTGACGCCAGCTTTACGCACACCTGCTGGCTGACGCCAGCTTTACGCACACCTGCTGGCTGACGCCAGCTTTACGCACACCTGCTGGCTGACGCCAGCTTTACGCACACCTGCTGGCTGACGCCAGCTTTACGCACACCTGCTGGCTGACGCCAGCTTTACGCACACCTGCTGGCTGACGCCAGCTTTACGCACACCTGCTGGCTGACGCCAGCTTTACGCACACCTGCTGGCTGACGCCAGCTTTACTCACACCTGCTGGCTGACGCCAGCTTTACGCACACCTGCTGGCTGACGCCAGCTTTACGCACACCTGCTGGCTGACGCCAGCTTTACGCACACCTGCTGGCTGACGCCAGCTTTACGCACACCTGCTGGCTGACACGAGCTTTACTCACACTTGCTGGCTGACACGAGCTTTACGCACACCTGCTGGCTGACACGAGCTTTACTCACACCTGCTGGCTGACACGAGTTTTACTCACACTTGCTGGCTGACAGGAGCTTTACGCACACCTGCTGGCTGACACGAGCTTTACTCACCCTTGCTGGCTGACACGAGCTTTACGCACACCTGCTGGCTAACGCGAGCTTCCAGAGCTGCGTGGAGGAGAAACCCGCGTTAACACCGAACTCTGCGCGCCGAATGACGTCACCTTCCGTGTTCGAGACGCCAAATTTGTCATGAACCAATCAAATCCACGCCCATCTATCATCCAATCGTCGTGGTCTCGCGGCTCCTGGCTGCAGCTGGTCATCATTAGTCTGATTTCCTTGAATCCACCGACGCAGCGCACGTGCGCAGTAGAAGTTGTTCACGTCCAACATGAACTGTTTGTTATTAGACAAGTTATATTTCTCAGGATTCATTTTATTCTTGAAAAATTACAACGCTCTCACCTGGAAACGTGAATAAAACCCAAAGCTGAATATTTCAGAAGAATCACAGCGAACATGAAGGAGAACAGGAACCAGAACAAGAAACCAGATTTAACATTTAACCAGTGATCCTGGACATGAGGGTCAGACCGGATGGATTAGAACCGGTTCTACTTCACATCATTGGGACTGAAACTGGTGCACGGGTCCTTCTGCTGACAGCAGGTGGCGCTACACGCATGACCGCTCACCTGCTTCTCCTCAGGAAGAGGGGTCAGAACACACATGAATCCGTACAGTGTGTGTGTGTGTGTGTGTGTGTGTGTGTGTGTGTGTGTGTGTGTGTGTGTGTGTGTGTGTGTGTGTGAACATCTGCTGCATCAGAACACACATGTGTCAGTACGGTCAGTCTGACGTCACAGACTGTAATCATGCTGTGTCGTCATGACAACACTGCCCAGAGTTGTCCTGACTCTGGATCTCAGGCCTGATGGAGCTCTGGTTGGACAGCAGTGGAGGTCAATAGGTGGAGCTACTGGTTCCATCAGATGAGGTGGGCGGGGCCCATGCTCCATCAGGTGAGGTGGGCGTGCTCTTGATGCAGCAGCTCTTTGGTTCACTCCTGATCTTCTCATTGAAGACTGAGATTCATTCAGATGTTTTATGAAAAAAGAAATCCCACGTCCTCGATCCATCCAGCATTTGACGGGTACATCGGTTCTTCCTTTGCAGACAAAAACTGTCTAATTTCCACCTAAAGAGAGAAAAAACCCACAGCAGTGTGGTTCTACTGTGATTCCTCCTCAGTGCCTATCGGATCAATACCTTCTGGATTGATCAGATTAGCGTTCAGATTGCTGACGGTTTGCTTTCTAATTACTTTACAATGGATCCAACCAGAGAGATCTCAAGTCTGGGAATATTTAGAACTGGTGCCGCCGAACAAAGTAGATTTTAATTTCTAAGAAACTTATTTTCAGGCTCTGTTGCTCACACAGTAGAAAATAATAAACCACCCACGTCATATTAGTTTATAGGTGAAGTGTCTGCTTTGTTCCCACCTGACGTATAGAAACAACACGTCATCAATCAGTAATCACTGTAAATTACACAAAACACAAAATTTAACAAGAGGTATGTCATATCCCGAACTCATTCCTGCTTGGTGAATAAACTTTGATCGTGATTTTGAATCACAAAATCCCTTTACAGAAGCTAATGATATAAACTAGTCCTTTATATTAAATACTGTAATGCTAATTAATTTAACTAATGTAACCGCAAGAGGACACAAGCCAGTGTCTTATTGTGCCGGTCCCAAGCCCGGATAAATACAGAGGGTTGCATCAGGAATGGCATCTGGCGTAAAACTTTTGCCAAATCAAACATGCCAATCAAACCTATGACTTCCATACCGGATCAGTCGAGGCCCGGTTTAACAACCACCGCCATTGGCGCTGTTGACCTACAGGGCGCCGGTGGAAATTGGACTACTGTTGGTCGAAGAAGGAGAGGAGGAAAGTGTGCCGTAAGAAGAGAGAGAAGAGGAATGCCAAGAATATAGGACTGAGAGTAGGGACGTTGAATGTTGGAACTTTGACAGGAAAAGGTAGAGAGTTGGTTGACATGATGCAGAGGAGGAAGGTAGACATACTGTGTGTCCAGGAGACCAGGTGGAAAGGTAGCAAGGCTAGAAGTTTAGGAGCAGGGTTCAAGTTGTTCTATCATGGTGTAGATGGGAAGAGAAATGGAGTAGGAGTTATCTTGAAGGAGGAGTTTGTTAGGAATGTCCTGGAGGTTAAAAGAGTATCAGATAGAGTGATGAGTCTGAAGCTAGAAATAGATGGTATGATGTTCAATGTTGTTAGTGGGTATGCTCCACAGGTAGGATGTGAGCTGGAGAAGAAGGAGAAATTCTGGTTGGACTTTGATGAAGTGATGCAGAGCATACCTAGAAGTGACAGAGTTGTCATTGGTGCAGACTTCAATGGACATGTTGGTGCAGGAAACAGAGGTGATGAGGAAGTGATGGGCAGGTTTGGTATCCAGGAGAGGAACGCAGAAGGACAGATAGAAGTTGACTTTGCAAAGAGGATGGAAATGGCTGTAGTGAATACTTTCTTCCATAAGAGGCAGGAATATAGGGTGACCTATAAGAGTGGTGGTAGGAGCACACAGATAGACTACATCTTGTGTAGACGATGTAACCTGAAGGAGATCAGTGACTGCAAAGTAGTGGTAGGTGAGAGTGTAGCCAAATAGCATAGGATGGTGGTGTGTAGGATGACTCTGGTGGTGAGGAAGATGAAGAGGACAAAGGCTGAGCAGAAGACGAAATGGTGGAAGCTGAAAAAGGAAGAGTGTTGCATGACCTTTAGGAAGGAGTTAAGACAGGCTCTGGGTGGTCAGGAGGTACTTCCAGATGACTGGACAACTACAGCTAATGTGATCAGGGAGACAGGTAGGAGAGTACTTGGTGTGTCATCTGGAAGGAAAGTAGATAAGGAGACTTGGTGGTGGAATGAGGAGGTACAGGAGTGTATACAGAGAAAGAGGTTAGCTAAGAAGAAGTGGGACACTGAGATGACTGAGGAGAGTAGACAGGAGTACAGGGAGATGCAGCGTAATATAGAGAGACAGAGATGGAAAGGACGTGCAGCAGGTTAGGATGTTTAAGGGTAGGGATGGAAGTCTATTGACAGGTGCCAGTAGTGTGATGACCTCTGTGTGCTTCATCGGCTGGTGGTGTCTCGCTCTACTGGATGGATCAGCGTGCCTTTGTCATACATTTATTATTGTGATTGTTATTGTCATTGTAATTATTATTGTGTTGTTCATCTGTGCATGTGATAGCTATTGCTTCTTCTGTCCACTCCTGGAAGAGGGGTCCCTCCTCTGCAGTCTTCCTGAGGTTTCTCCCATCCATTTTTTACCCTGTTAAAGGGGTTTTGTTCCTTATCCGATGTGAGGGTCGTGCTGCTCGCAGTGCACTAAGGTCAGAGGGATATCGTCCATGTGCAGATTGTAAAGCCCTTTGAGACATTGTTTGTGAATCTGGGCTATATAAGAATAAATAAACTTGAAACTTGAAGGCAGTTGGTCCTGATGATATACTTGTAGAGGTATATCATAACCCTCAACTCTAGCACTAACTCAGACTCCCTAACCCCTAATCCTAACCCCTAACTGTAACCCTAACCCTATCCCTAATCCTAACCCCTAACTGTAACCCGATCCCTAACCCCTTTCTCTAACCCTCTAACTCTAGCTGCTCCTCCCCCTGTTCCCTGCTCTCACTACAGATCACGATACACCTATCCGGCTTTATGTGCTTTCAATTACCCACTGGGGACCAAAGTTTTCTGAACTGAATATTCTAAGCAAAGCTCTAATTGGTCAAACATAACGTGATGGTAGGATTTTAAAGTTCCTTACTGACAGCTGAATCACAAAACAAAGCAAAAGTTGTCTACCCCAGTATGTATTCCTTTTAAATGAATAATGATTACATGGTAATAAAATAGAATTGGTCAAAATTCCAAAGTGGCGGTGCTGCGCAACTTTGTAAAACTGAAATCTAGTCCTCAATGCTGCATTTTCATGAAAATTCATCTTCTTGAAGACGAGACTAACGTAATTGTTTCATCTTTGGACGTTTATTCGAAGTACAGGTCACGGGTTCTGCTGAAGCCTATCTGAATTGGCTACAGGCAAGAGGCAGGGTACATCCTGGATGAGACACCACCTCATTGCATGTAAAGAACATGCCGTTATACTGTAACTTGACAACAGCAAAACATCTAAAAAATAAATAAATCAGTGAGGTAACAGCATTACTCATTGCACAGCCCCATTGCCAGTTTGGGGTTTTATACTTTTGTCAATACAGCAATTTAAATGCTCTGCTTTGGCTCTGACACAGCCATGTCCATCTTTCTGTAGTCACTAGTCTGAACTCAGTAATTAGATATTTTTCACAATTCTTATCCAATTAAGACTTAATTACCTTGAAGTGAGGTACATGTACCTCAAATTTGTACTCAAGTACCAAGTATCCAGATATAGTATTGGTTTGCTGTATTTTGGTACAAGTGATATTAATGTCATGTCTACATGTGGACTCAAGAGCCAGAATTCACTAGGGGATACTGGTTATCTACACTTGTTCTGCCAGCTGTACCAATGTTGACCTGTATTGTTCTAAGTTCATTTGGAACCAGGATGTCAGCCCAGATCAACAAACACTGATTAAACCTACCAGTACATAAAATATGTAGGCTGGTGCTGTAGGACAGATAAATGTGAAAATTCACTCATTTTGTTTTACTTTTCGGTCACTAACGGCGACAACACCTGGATTCTCCTTTAAATTTAATACACTTGTTCCCCGTCCTCACAAAATGTCTTCAATGTCAACTGACAACTTTCTGTGACATCTAGCTGACAACAAAACTATGTGATCGCCCAACTCAAGTTCAAGGAAAAAAAGGCAAGTAATGTTAGTTTGCTGTTTTAGCAAATTTAGCTACTGATCATAGCAGGCACTTGTATCAAAACATGCAGGAAGTATTATCTTCTTTATCACTTAGCAATTTGAGACTTTGAGATGACAAATCTTTCGGAGGTGAATGTGCCACTTTAAATGAGGGCTCGTTTGACTGAAAACAATGGGTTTGATCACAACACAGTACAGTGGGTGCTTCTGAGTTCTCAATCTTTACATTTTGCCTGATTGCAATAAGCGATCAAATTACACCGCCAAAATCTTTGACCGTTCTTAAATCTGCAGCATGACTTTGATACCACCATACCAGTTCAATAAAACCATTTAAAAAACTTCTCAAAGACAGAAAACAAAGCTCTTGTGACCAAAGATAAATGTTTGCCAGTTTAACCTTTTTCTTTTAAGAAAACTTTCCACTTACAAATTCAAAAGAAAGAAAAAAAATCATGTCCAAATAAATCAGCAGAACATTATGTAAAAGAAAAGAGCTTTAACAATTGAACCAGTATGTACAAGTTTATTGATGCACAGCGCAGCACATAAAATTTCAGAAAATGTGATGAGGTTGTCTTGTCTCCTGCTTGGATTCTGCGCAACTAAAAAAGGTACATAAATACTACTGATAGTATTCATCAGTCATTTGTTCCATCCATACAGACAGACATCTGGTGGTCAAACAGTCTGAGCTGCCTGCGGTACTCAGGCACACCAAGAGGTTCCTAAAATGTAAAAATAGTTTTGGTGTGACTGAGCTTACAGTGTGAAAAGGACAAGACAGATTCATATCTCCCTACACTCAAAAACAGTCCATAAAAACAAAACTTACAAAAAAATGAATTGTCCAAAAAGATAATACTATCAAAGAAAACATGGTGACTTCATGCATACACAATCTGCCGTCATTTTGAATTTCTTAGTACTTGTGAATAGAGAAGATGGTCGACTATTTCTTTCCTTTTTGGTTCTGGTTGATTTTTAGATACAGATGTATCAGGAATCCAAACAGAGACAAAAATTTGTAGGATGCAAACTGGGACCGAAATAACAATTTAGAGGTAAGTCCACTTCCAGCATTTATGAAAATAGTAAGATTGATTTGGATGGGCATTAGCCTAAAACTCTTAGCAAATAACAGGATGAATAAAATTGCTGATTTACAAAACTATTTAAAACAGTTTATTAAAAAAAAAAAAAGATGAAGCAGAATCAGACTGCTTCACTTACCTATCATCTCCTTTTTACATTTCTTTACAGTCTTATGTACAGTCAAGAATACTGAAAAAATATATATAACTGGGAAAAAAACAGAAAATATTCCAAATAAACGAGACATTGGTGTACGATGTATTACAACATTTGTAATCAGAACATGACAGCACACAACCTGTTAAAACAAATAGTTTAAACCATTTGGGAAACCTTGGAGAAACACGTTCCAGCCCTTACAGCAGTGCACTTGTAGAGGTCAACATGCAGACGATGCTTCATATGACTAAAAACAAAAAGACTGGTTGGGGATAGAAGAGCTTCAGGTTCTACGTCTTCCGGAAACCTTTCAAAATGGGGTAGATGTTTTCAAATGCCTCGTAAATCTCTGCTCTCACCTTGGCACCTTCAGAACAAACACAGATATGATTTATCAGCAACTACACCAGAAAAGGACACATAGCTATGACAGCTTTAAGGAATCTGATCAATTCCAAAATCACCCTCAGGTTGGTTGCGAGCCTGCACATATTTAGGCAGGCTTAATAGGTAACAAAAGACTTACAGTTTCAGCACAGGAGTAGCACAACACCAGCTACAATAAGGAGCTTAACTGAGCATCAAATATTTTTACCAGATGTTTCTTAAAATGTACATTTTAAGTTAAATAATGACACAGAATCCATGTCCAGACATGAACCAGTTGTATTCCATATATATATATATATACACACACACACACACACACACACACACACACATATATATATACATACATATATACACATACATTATATATATATATATACACATACATTATATATATACACACACACACACACACACACACACACACACACACACACACATATATATATACACACACACACACACACACACACACACACCATATTGGTCTGAATATAAAACGATATTTTTTGCGTTGAAATAAAACTGAAAAAGTGGTGGTCATCTTATATTCGGGGTCTAGACATTATACCCATTCACAACGCTAGATGGCGCCAGATATCTTTAAAGCGAATGCTGAACTAACTCCCCCAGGCCAAAGCGAACCCCTGTGACGAAGAAGAAAAATAAAAATAGCGGAAAGAAAGAAAAGAGAAAAAAATAAGAGAAGAGATAACAGAAAATGGAGAAACGTAGCGACAATCTGGAAAAAAGTGGGTCGAAGATCGTCCAGGTTAACCGGCAGCTGAGAAGTTATGATGCACACTTCAAGATGTTGGTGATAAATGAGGCAGGGTCTTCAAACAATTACAAAGCGGCTTTGAAATATGGTGTCACAGAGTGTAACGTACAGAGATGGAGAGCTCAAAAACATCGCCTAAAACATTCTCACAGTCAGAGAAAAGCTTTCCGTGGTCCTCATTAGCGGCCACTTACATGAGCTCGACAGGAAGGTGTGCGCGTATGTGGATGAGAAACGAAAGGACGGGATGCCCATCAGTATATCAAATGCTCTGGACGGCAGTGAGGATGACGTGCTGTGGGAGGAGCCAGCGGAGCCAGAGGGTGGGAGTGAGGACAGTGACACTGAGCACAGCTAGGCAGAAGATGTTTGCGAGGAGTAATGTTCTGACATGACAGATCTCGGCTACTCTTAAGTTTAAACCAGTTTGCATTATTTTATTGCACTACAGTTTTTCTCTCGAATATATTGTTATAATCCTTTGTTTCAGATGTACTGTAATTATTTTCTCTATAAAAATTAAATTTGGTGTTCAAAAAGTCTTTTCAAACTTGAGTCTTGAAAAAGAGGGGGTCGTCTTATATTCGGGCCAATACGGTATATATCTCATCCAGAGGCATGGCAACAGGACATTATCTTTTAAACTGAACTATTAGTTTTGAAACCACAATGGGGGCTGGAAGCTGACAGTAATTAATATCCAAAATAGAGTGAAATTATTGATCACGAAAAACAAAATACATAGACGTGAAATAAGACCACATACTTGATGAAAAGGTAACAGTATTTTGAAAATGTATTCAGGTATTGTTCTCTTTAACGCTTTGCACTTGTTCTCATGAGAACACTTCTGAGAAGACCACATCACTCTTCAGTTTGGCTTCCTCCCACCTCCAAAAACATACAATTTAGGTGAATTGGTCACTTTGAAACTGTTGGTAGGTTTGAGTATGTGCATGGTTGGTTGTTTGTTTTTGTGTGGTTGTGTTTTTGGATGAGCTGGCATACCATCCGGGGTTTACCCTGCCTCTTGCTGGTGGTCAGCTGTCCCCCCAAAACAATTGTGGGTGATCACCTAATACAAACTTAAGTCTTATAGAGAAATGCAGGACTTACCTGTGAGCACAACTTTCCCAGAAACAAAGATGAGCAGAACGATTCTGGGTTTAATCATCCTGTAAATAAGTCCTGGAAAAAGCTCAGGTTCATAGCTGAAACAGACAATCACAAGAATTACTTCCACCATTAAATTATTTAAGAACACCCCCTTCCACCTTCTGCATTAGTTACGTCAGATATTCGTTATTGTGAATTTCGAACACTTGAAATGTTACAGAAAATAGCAACTCGACATCTGAGGTTTTTTTTGAGCTACGAGCCATCGCTCTGTCCATTTTTTTCTTCGACACAAGAGCAAAGAAACGAGTTAAGAATCGTACTTCAGGACACCACCGCGAGTTGGCGGATAGATACATCATCAGCTGAGGGCACATCTCATTATTTACCACGAGTTGTGAGTAAAAATATAGCTCATGTTAGTGACTTTTGTGTTTGTTTTCGTACTTTCTCATTGTTCAAAATAATTTTATGTAGTTAATTGTGCACAGGAAAAGAATCCATGTCTATTGGATAATAATTTTTTTTTCTCCAAAATTTAGAAGGTTTGGGGCCTTTTTAAAAGCCTGGGACTAATTAAAATCATTTTCGTTTGAGTGACGAGCTGTTTGACTTTTGAGCTCAGTCACGGAAATAATTTACGAATGAAACTCGTATCTCAAGGTACTACTGTATAGGAATCTTTTTTTTAAAGCCACATCACAGTTGTAAATTACCTGCTGAACTGCTGATGTGTGAGGACTAATCCCTCCAGCCGAATGGGGAATTTCACATCACAGCTTCCCACCATGTTCTGAATTTTGAAGTCCAGGAACTTGGCAGGAAAACCCAACTTCTGCACCACACGGGCATATTTTCTGGCAGCTAACCTTGACTGCTCCTCACTAGAAGAAGAGTGGATTACAGGATATGAAGAAAATGAGGCAAGAAAATGAGGCAAGCAAATTAGATACCGAAAAAGAGCTGAAAGCCAAGAGGAGGCGGCATCCACACAACATTTCTCTGAAGATATGACTTTTTTATCATGAGCTTCAGTGCACAAGATCAATGAATGAGCTGTATTCTGACCTCTTAGCACCAGTGCAGACCATCTTCCCAGAGCTGAAAATTAGTGCAGTGGTCCTGGGTTCTCGTATCCTCATGATGACTGCAGCAAAACGCTATGAAAATTGAGAGAGCAGTAAAAATTACAGTGATGACTCATTTGTTACTCAAGGTGGCTTCTTTCTGATACTTGTAGTATTTGAACAGCTGGCGATTGGGTGAAGGGGTTGCTCCGATGCTTTCATACTGTAATACTGTATTTTATAATTTAATCAACATTTAAGGTGTACATGTTCAAGTATTTCAATGGTCATATTGACCAAACAGCAACACGACGTCTGCTTGTCTCAAGCGCTGCAGTGAGTAGAGCGAGTAGTCTTACATTATCACCATGCCTCCGAAAAAGATGCAAAAGTTGGAGAAAAACCAAGTGACAATGATTGATTTCTTGAATAAAAAACAATCAAGAGTTAACGAAGAAAAACTGCAGCGCGTAAAAAGAGCAGACATCGTGTGACTGTTTGGTCGATTTAATACGGCTGAATCACAAAGGTGAGTCTCTTGACGAAAACTTGCGCAAGATCAAAATATAATGGTGATTTCCGGATTCGAAATTGAAGTGGAGAAATGGATAAATTATGAGTATTTTTTGTTGAATGGAAGTGCATTTTCTTCCAATATTCTATCGCAGAAAAAGGTAGCATCGATTTTTTTAAAAATTATTTATAATAAGTATTTAAAGCTTGCGTTCGAGGAACGCACGTTGTCTGATGATCGTGCATCCCTGTAAAAAAATGCGTGTCAAAGACGCGCGCAAACAAGAACATTGAATAAGTAACTGGAAATAAGCGACAATCTCACCTTTGGGTTGTACTCGGCATTCCTAGCTCTCAGAGCAATGGTCTTCAGATCCAGTTTACACCCCAGATTTACAGTAGATACTATGTTTCTAATAACAGCAAGGAACACAGGAAAAGATGCTCAGTTTGGGGGAGTATGTATGTTGTATGGAAGTAACTCCATTAAAGATAGTCATGAACTTCTAGTTACAAAGCTAAGAAGAAATGCCATCTACTGTCTGGAATGTCAGTTATATTTCACTTTGCTGTATAAAAAATTGGGCAAGACAATGGGTTCCACCAGCTCCTGGATCTGCTTTTCCAGCCCTCCAATGTCACTGGACTGCTCTGTGAGGCGCTCATCCATCCATTGCCTTTACTCTGGAAACATTTTTAATCCCTAAACTGGGAATATTTACTAGCATCCATTACAGTTGCAAGTACAGTTTCAACTGACTAGTTAACTTGACAGTTTCTAAGAGCCATAATTTCAAGACATTGCTTCTACACTGAAACATAAACCATTTTCCCATTTGAAATGAAACATACTGTAATTGTGGTACAATTCCAGAGCTCTCTGAGGCTGGTGTGGCTGGTGTGATAGGGGTCATTGGGGTTAGTGGGGTGTTGTAGAGTGGTGTATTCCCGGGCAGTGCTGTTGTGGTTGTGCCTGTTACTGTCTGGGAATGAAAGAGTTGAGGAGTCTGCCCCGATGGGCCAGGAAGGCCTGCAGAGGAAAGAAAGCTGCTTTCAATATAAAGTTCCAATGTAGCTAGGATAGGGATTATAATGTTAAAAGTAAATAAACCAGATTTAGTATTTCAAAGATACCAAATCTAGTTTACGTTGTTCGCTAACATTTGGTATCTCAGACACCAAATCTGGGGGGGACATTATTATTACGATCTCTTCTTATACTATCGAGAAAGAATGGAGATGAAGATACCAGTGAGTTGTACCTGTGTTTGCCTGCTGCTGCTGCTGCTGCTGTTGTTGCTGCTGCTGCTGCTGTTGTTGCTGTTGTTGTTGTTGTTGCTGTTGCTGCCTCTGCTGTTCCTCGAGTATTGACAAACTGTTGGTATTCTGGACAGGCTGGGGTGTCAGACCTGAGCCATATGGCATCATAGGACTGAATATTGGCATGCCTGGGGTCATGGCACCCTGTGCAAGGATACAGCAGCAAAAAACCAAAAACAAAAAAAACAAGAGTTGAGTTAGAGCAAAATAGTCATATTGGTAGCAATTGTAATCAACAAATCATAATGCAAGCATTCAACTATGTCAGTGTTCATCCCTCTGTGCCACTTAACTAAATCACAGCTATTATAGTTTGAATTTTGTGTTTTTAAGATGTTGACTGCACAACTACGTTATTTGTGACAGTGACACTACTACTAATAACCATGAATCAAGAATCAAGTTCAAACCTGTTCCATCATTCAGGGAACACTTTCTCAAGATACTGTAGCCAAAAAAAGACATGGACGATCACATAATCTTCTCCATCTCTTCTTGTTAGAAGTAAATACCCTTAGAGTAAAATACTTTAAAATCATTGTTCACCTGAGGGGAGGCCAGACCCTGGAAGGCTGGTATACTGTTATTTTGGTCCATGTCCTTTTCTTCACAAGTCAATCAACTGCTACTCAAGAGCAGGAAGTCACACTGTCTGGTAACTTCACACAGATGATGTCTTGAAGCTTCTTGACTGTCTTATTTTAAAGTAGAAAATCAATATTCAATGTTCCCGAAACTCTTCCTTAAAACTTCTGTCTCGCAGCTCAATCAAGCCTGGAAAAATGGACAGAATAAATGTTTACTCAAACATTTTACCCGCAAGTATTCTTCTCAGTTGAGTAAACATGAAAATAAAATGAATGCAAATTCCTGCAAATGTAGCGCCAAAATATTCCATTAACTTCTGACTAGGTTCGCTTAGCTTGACTGTTGACAAATATTATTTTCCTTCATTTAGTTACTTTAGCCCATTTCTTGCATATAATTTGAAAACGTCAAATTTGGAGGAATGTGACACACGCCTGTGACTGTATGTACGATCACAACCAGGTGGTCTTGCTGCAGAAAATCACTCCAACCTCAATGAACGGCATCAACATAGTAGACAGCTAACATTAGCCGAATAGCTAGTATTAGCCATACAGCGTTCGCTAACATGAAACTACTGGTTAAACGCTTTGTTGCCACAGTAAAAGCAACAATTTTTCGACTAATATAAAAAAAATACTTTACCACTGCACCACCGTGTATTCCCTATAAAAATCCACACAACTGCTCAACTCATCGCACGATTAAAATGACTACAGCTTTCATTCCCGGTCTTGTGGTTCGGCGCTCATCAAGCCCAGACGTCGAAGCGCCCACTTCCGGAAGTGGAATGTTTCATTTCCGCTGTGTCACAGGTCACCGCAGACAGAGCAAAGATGGCGTCGCTGAGTGACAAATCAGTTTGGGACGAAGTGGAGGATGGAATCGGTGAAGAAGTGTTAAAAATGTCCACAGAGGAAATCGTTCAGCGCACTCGTCTCCTCGACAGCGAGATAAAGATAATGAAAAGTGAGGTTCTGAGGGTGACGCACGAGCTTCAGGCTATGAAGGATAAAATTAAAGAAAACACAGAGAAGATAAAGGTGAACAAAACCCTGCCGTACCTTGTGTCTAATGTGATCGAGCTGTTGGATGTGGACCCCAACGACCAAGAGGAGGATGGGGCGAATGTTGATCTGGATTCTCAGAGGAAAGGAAAATGCGCCGTCATTAAGACCTCCACTCGACAGACGTACTTCCTACCTGTGATCGGGCTGGTCGACGCTGAGAAGCTGAAACCAGGAGACCTGGTAGGTGTCAACAAAGACTCCTACCTCATCCTGGAGACCTTACCCACCGAGTACGACTCCAGAGTAAAGGCAATGGAGGTGGATGAGCGCCCCACAGAGCAGTACAGTGACATCGGAGGGCTGGACAAGCAGATCCAGGAGCTGGTGGAAGCCATTGTCTTGCCCATGAACCACAAGGAGAAGTTTGAGAACCTGGGTATCCAGCCACCCAAAGGGGTCCTAATGTATGGACCACCTGGTACTGGCAAGACCCTCCTCGCCAGGGCCTGTGCTGCTCAGACCAAGGCCACTTTTCTGAAGTTGGCTGGTCCACAGCTGGTCCAAATGTTCATCGGTGATGGAGCCAAGCTGGTGAGAGATGCTTTTGCCCTGGCCAAAGAGAAGGCACCATCTATCATCTTCATAGATGAGTTGGACGCCATCGGAACCAAGAGGTTTGACAGTGAGAAAGCTGGAGACAGAGAAGTGCAGAGGACCATGCTGGAGCTCCTCAACCAGTTGGATGGATTTCAGCCCAACATGCAGGTCAAGGTAAATGTACTGCCACCAACAAAAACTTTTCTTTCAAAGACCTGTATTTTTTATGTCATGTTAACAATAAAATAATGTAGACTGTAACAACTAAAATGTACAAATGTGATCAGAAATTCAAATGTTATTGTTGTAAGATGAAAATCGGTCAATTAAAAGTCATTCCTTTTTGTAAGTGTTGCACTGGTGCACTACACAAATCAGCCCCTTTTCCAACGAATCTCTATTACCAGGAATTTATTAACGCGGGTAAAAGATTTCTGGAAAATTCATTTAATCCATAGTTAAGACAAGTAAATATTATTTAAAATGTTTGTCAGAGTGCAACAACCTCGGCACATGGACCACTTTATTTCATAGTTAATGTCATGGTGTTCTTTACACAGAAAAATATGTAATAGGGTATAAGAAATTAGAATACAGAGAATATAAATATGAACTATGACCATTACAAAAAACTGCATTAGAGGACAAAAAATTCTGAAGTCATAAAATCACCATTTAAAAATTTCATCACTCTAGTAGCAGTATTTTCAGTGTCACTGCATGGGCTCCATTTTTATTTTCAGGTGATTGCTGCCACCAACAGAGTGGACATCTTGGATCCTGCTCTACTCCGTTCAGGTCGTTTGGATAGAAAGATTGAGTTCCCCATGCCAAACGAAGAGGCCAGAGCTCGTATCATGCAGATTCATTCCCGCAAGATGAACGTCAGTCCTGATGTCAACTACGAGGAGCTGGCTCGGTGCACCGACGACTTCAATGGAGCCCAGTGCAAAGCTGTGTGTGTGGAGGCAGGTATGATCGCGCTGCGCCGTGGGGCCACAGAGCTGAACCACGAAGATTACATGGAGGGAATCCTGGAAGTTCAGGCCAAGAAGAAGGCTAACCTTCAATACTACGCCTGAGGACACTGTCGTGTCTGCCTTTGTGTGTCAGAGAGATTTTGGCTATTAAAATAAAGAAAAGTAACAGTTGACACAGTTGCAAATTGCTTGTATTAATAAAAAGAAATAGAATGTTGATTGTTTGTTGCTTCATTAATTCTTTGGATTCAAATAACTTCTAACATTTCAAATTGTGTGTCAGCCATAGTTTATTATCAACAAATGTAATTGATAATTGAAATGAAGAAATTTCATTGTCTCAACCTATTTTGGCCTCTATGCCAATGCAGTAGTTGACTGCTACCACCATTGGTTTTGTCAGTGACAGCACCTTGATAAGGTTTAGAGAACGAACCAAAACAAATTAATTCAGCTTAAGGCGTTTTAAAACTCTGGTCCATCACTACTGCAGAAATTAGATGAGAGGAACACATGCTGTCATTAATCCTCTCTATCACCACTTGCCTGAACTGCACCTACATTCTCGCTCAGCTGATACTGAGCCCAAACCAAACTTCATCCTCTCACGTTTATCTAACACGGTTTCATAGTTGAAGTGTTTATTTTGTTGGAATGACACATGATGTCCATGCCTGGCGACTGGCACATTACCTCATAGTGTTGAAGAACCGACTCCTCGCTGGCACATGACCCACCCAAATAAATATTTCAACATGAACTAGTAGGACTGTGGCAGCAAGCACCAGTGCCTTGGACCCAAAATAAAGGGTTTTTTTTTCTCTTATCAAACCAAGAAATGTTGAAGAGCAGTAATAGTTATATAAAAAATATATTTAGGCAAAAAACAGAATTTGGTAACCCCTAGAAAAAAACACTTCTTTGAAACTGGGGCAGAAATTGTAAATACTGAATTGAGCAATGTTCATAAACTACACAGCAATTTAGTTCAACATTTATCTTGTGCATTTTACTTTCACATTAATCCATAAACACATATATTAGACCATAAATTAACCACTTTAAATGCCTATGCTTTTAACTTATTTGGGAAGTTTCAAATAAACCTGGTTAAAAAGACGTAGAGTCCGCATATGAGCAGAGGATATATTTTACACAATTTCCCCCAGATTAATAAAGTATCTATACAATGAAAAAGAACAATGTTTAGTTCTTTACATTTATTAAGAATGTAAAAATAATACCAGAGTTTGTACAGTGAAAAATCCAAACAGAGGCAGAGTTGAGGTGAGGGATGAGTGGAGAACTTCCCTCTCAGAGCAGGAGTGCAGATCTAGAATCTCATTGCCAAGTCAGAAAAATATGATGTAGTAATCATCTAAATTTAATTGAGTATACACGGAAAAATAACAAAAGCCAATTTAAAATATAAAGAATCCGTGAACTGATATCAAAAAATAGAAAATCAGCTCCCTGGATAAAACCTGATTTACCAGGCCACTAACAACAGCTTCTAGATCAACACTCCTATTTTCAGAAATTTGATGAAGTGGGGCAAAAACAAAAAAGAGGATCTGAATAGAACAGAACAAAGTGGAAATCAGAGAAAGTGGAACACTTCTTTTCTCAATCCTTCCTCAGCAGTATGGTCTCCTCCTTGATGCCATCCTTAGTGATGACACAGATCTGCAGGGCATCTCCTGTGTAGACGTCTCTTTCTGCAGCTGAGATGAAGACATCTCTAACCAGCTGTACTGCCTTCTCCTGAGTTAGAGGAACAGGCTGCACACCTTCCATGTTCTTGAAACCAATCTGTGGAAAGACAGACGTGAATGAAGCTTGTCCACAATACTGATGACAAAACTGTTGGATCAAGACATGAACAGGTCTGTGTACAGCATGCATTATTTACCTGGTTATCGAGTAATGGTTGTAGCATAGCACTTGCTGATCCTCCAGCTTTGTATGTGTCTCTCTGGTAGGAGCCCACTGGATCAAAACTGTACACTGCTCCCCTACCTTTAAAACAAAATAAAATATGGAAAATAAAAAACCTTAAACACAAATAGCAGAAATTGAATGGGTGATGCAAAAAAGTACAATAAGAAGGAAGATTTCAACAGCTACATAACCCATTAACCGTGGGGAGCATATACATAAAAGAGTTACGCATATCATTGCAACTGATTTTCAGAATGGTCACACTGCAGTTCCTACCTTGTTCATCAAGTCCACCAATTATGTTGTAGACATAGTAGGGAAAGAATCTCCTCCCATACAGGATGGTGGACAGCATGGCTGCAATGGCTCCACTTGTCATTGTCTTATTGTTTGAGTGCTTGTACATCTGAGCAAGAGAAAGAAACATTAGTTCAGTAGTTAGTGAAAACTTAGTAACCTCAGACACCATCGTTACATCTAACAGATGTAGAGTGAAATCCAGTGACATTGAAGACAACATGACACAACAGAGCATCAGTATCAAGCAATCTCACTCTTGAATACTAAATTACCAACAGACACTTTCAGTGCAAAAGCAGAGGCATGAGAGTCTACAAGTTTAAGAAACTCAAAATGTGAAAGAGGCTAGATGAAAAAAGCACAAGTCCACCTTTAATCTGGCATCAATGATTTTAGTCAGAGTCAGGCAGTCACCATGGAAACCACTGCAGCCAATGACAGTTGTGTCTGTCCTGCAAGAAGAAAGGGAGGCATTCAGACTGAGCATCCATCGTTCAGTTGGTCTCAACTCAAAATTTGTTTTATGGTGTATTTATGTAGAATTTTAAAATATTCAAGAAACGTATGAGGGAAAGGATAACAAAAACTGACATGGTTCCTATACAGTCCCGATATAATGCCCTTAATTTCTTCATTGACAGTAACAGGGCAAACTTACAGCTTGTAGCATTTTGGTGAGTCTCGGCTGTGGATTGAGTAGCCTTCACTGAGTCTGGTGTCTGAAGCTACGATCGCGAAGTCTTCCCCGGCAACAGCTAGTACGGTTCTGAAAGAGAAAGAAACACAACACGGGCTTGAAGATTCATCATAACGGCTGAAGGAGAATATAATCACGCGGCAAAGAGGATAAAGTAAATACTGCAGTCCAAACACGACGGATCGAAAGTGAAACTTTCGTATTATTATAGCAATATAATCTCAAGTAAATGTATCGATTAAGTTTTAAAAAATTGCAAATTAAATAATAGCACGGATGAAGTGAGAAGAAACTCTCCTCTGTTCACACTTTATTTTCGTTTACTGTC
The DNA here is from genome assembly GCA_013358685.1 of Antennarius maculatus. NCBI lineage: Eukaryota > Metazoa > Chordata > Actinopteri > Lophiiformes > Antennariidae > Antennarius > Antennarius maculatus. The sequence goes on from CM023606.1 coordinate 30,880, forward strand.
AAATAGCACGAAGTTGCTGAGCTGGCTAGCTAGCTAGCACAGAACAATTAGAGATAAGCGTTAGCTACAAGAATTCAGACGTTCAAACTCACCCTCCGTTGAAAGTGTATGGTGAGAACCGGTGCTCGACTGGACCGGTATAGTGATAGTCTTTCATCTTCCCTGGGGCTGCGAGATTTGGGGCAGAAAACATTTTTACAACAGAGAGCCGATAGTGTCCAAGAATCAATCGGTTAAAGTCGCTGCATCACTGCAATATGGCAGCCTCTTCTTCTACTGTCATCACTCCCGGCCACTCAACCGCAGTCACGGCGAGAGCGCCCCCAGAGGCTGAAGGATGTAGCGCAAGAGTGCATTCGTCACTACAGTATGTTCCTTCTCCAATGGTGCATGTCTATTTAAGCTGGTTGACGGTCATATAGTTCAAGTTCTTTTCCTCTACAATCTGGTCCTTCTGTCATGAATATTAACCTTCATCTTACCTGAAGTGAACATCAGTGTGAAGTGATTTATACCATTGCCAGACACCTACTAGACAAACATCCTGACATATAATAATGCGATTAATAAGCCAATTCATTATCAAAAATAATTTCAGAAATGTATGCTTTAATTTCTTCCATTTGTTTTGCTGTTCTTTCAGTATTGTGATGATGGTCAATCAGCCTTGTCTGTGTAGGTTCTCAGTCATCCAGGTCATGGTTATCCAAAAGCTGTTGAGTCGATCCACTGGACGTTTAAGAAAGTTCTTGAAGACGTTTCGTCTCTCATCCAAGAGACTTCTTCAGTTCAGTTCAACTGAAGAAGTCTCTTGGATGAGAGACGAAACGTCTTCAAGAACTTTCTTAAATGTCCAGTGGATCGACTCAACAGCTTTTGGTCACTCAGCCTTTTACTAAAATAAATAGATATCTATTAAGGGTAGAAAAAAAATGTTACATGATGCAGATGTAGTTGGTTAGGCAGCAAAGTGTTTGACCAAAAGTATATATAAAACATGTAAGGAGCATTTATTTGGTATTTGAATTCAATTAATGTACCTCAACCATTCGAGGCACATTAAATCCATTTGTGGGAAACACTGTCCAGTTTAGAATTAATGAACCTGTTTTAAAGAAGTTTTTATTAATTTAAAAATTCTTTAATTCAGTGGCTGTGACATTCTTAGCAACAGATATTCCTTAAGTACCCTGATTTAAGTACAACTCAAAATAACAACAATAACAAAGGATTCTTTCAAACTGACAACAAAAATATCAAAGAAATCATATTTGATGGGTTATGCATATCTGTAATTACAGTGAGTGGTATAATAGTAAAGGAGGATTAACAACAGAAGTAATACATTTAAAATCAGACATTGTTTCAAACCTTCAAGATAAATACCTGAAAACTGCTGCAGCTATGAGGCACACAAGTACAGCCATCTATAACATTTTATCACACTGGATCACTAGCACCATGTAATTAGATTTTTTAAAAAATCTGTTTCAGTAAGATTGCAATTTACTGGCCTGCTTCATTAAATAAATGTAAGATGAAAATTCCAACTCTAGCTTACAAGATACAAAAACAAATACAAAAATGTTGGAACTGAAATTTCAACAGTCAGCTCTTGATAACGTTGATTGTTCCAGTGGTCCAGGACCAAACGCACCATTTGTTGAACAAAAACAATTTCCCAGCAAATAATCATTGCAGAATTGCTAATGCTTCTTCTCTTAGTGGTTATAGATTAAAATTTAGTGCAGTGAAATTGGATGGATTTGGTCCAGCTGTTACTGATTTATGATTCCAGGAGTTAAGTCAATTTCTACTAAAGAGATGTCATGCAATAATAAAAGGGTTTGATTTTTGTTTTGATCATGTGCATCTGAGGTCTAACCAAAGTTTCTAGACTTACTGTGATTCAAATAAAAGCGTAGGCTTACCAATTTTATTTCACAAAAATTTTTTTTCTTTTTTTAAAATTTAAATACCTATTTTTTCAATCAATGAATAGTACTAATAAGATAAATGTTGTGTTTTATAGAACAGTATAATTTTTTTTTAAACTTTGTATCTGATAATTAAGCAGGTTCTGCAAATGATTTACAGAATGATGTTTGTGCAGTTGGGTGGAGTTTGGCCAATGTTTTGATTATTTTTTTACAGACTTGGACTTCTTAGGTGTTCTGCCTCCCTTCTTTTTGGGTGTGGCAACATCTTTGTCGCAAACCTCACATATCCAAAGGCCTGAGGAGACAAAAAGAGATAAATAATAGCTATCAAATAGAAAAAGTAAAACAAATAAAACTAATGTTATAGGTAAGGTAAACAGACTGGATTTACAGGAATCTATGTGGGTGCCAGTTTGCCTTTGTTTCTGCTTTGGTCCCAGTAAAAGTCTGTCTCTGTCTGTACACAGTACATTATAGTTCAACACATGTTCATCCACTTACCAGTAGGTATGGAGTCCATGCCCACGCAGAATGTGTGATATCCTCTGTCACACTTGTCACAAAACATCATCTCGTCCTCATGATGGGGCTGCTGGCACACGGTGCAGGTTTTACACTCCATACACTGCCAATGGTAGGTCTGGATCATGCACACCAGATCTTCACTCATGTCCAAGCAAGATGGGTGGCCTAACGTTTGTGGACAGAGAGACATGCAAATGCGTAGCGACGTGAGTCATACATCCACGTGTAGAAAGAAATAAAAATACTGTATTTAACATGCACAAACATAAGAAAGACAGAATACAACAGAACTACACACACTATGATCAGATCGATCCATCTACAGATGAATTCACCATCCTTTTACTTCAGAGGATTTACACATACAGTTCTCACTGAAGGAAGTCAAGAAAAGGGTGACTAGCATCTATAAACACATATTTATAGTACCGTATTGGCCCGAATATAAGACGATCCTGATTATAAGACGACCCCCTCTTTTTCAAGACTCAAGTTTGAAAAAAGACTTTTTGAACACCAAATGTAATTTTTATACAGAAAATAATTACAGTACATCTGAAACAAATTATTATAACACTATATTCAATATATTCGATCACATTGCAATTGTTTGACGAGTCTGCCTCATTTATCACCATCATCTTGAAGTTTGCAGCATAACTTCTCAGCTGCCGGTTAACCTGGCTGATCTTCAGCCCACTTTTCTCCAGATTGTCGCTACGTTTCTCCATTTTCTGTTATCTCTTATTTTCTTCTCTTTTCTTTCTCACCGTTATTTTTATTTTTCTTCTTCGTGACAGGGGTTCGCTTTGGCCTGGGGGAGTTAATTTCAGCATTCGCTTTAAAGATATCTGGCGCCATCTAGCGTTGTGAATGGGTATAATGTCTAGACCCCGAATGAAGACGACCCCCACTTTTTCAGTCTTATTTCAATGCAAAAAAACATTGTCTTATATTCAGGCCAACACGGTAATAAGGACCATCTAAAGTCAGAACTATAAAAAATGAACAAGCTTCACTGTGAGACGAACAACTGATTTGTGATTACTGTTTTTGCTATTTGTATTCGGATGACAAAAAATATACCTGGTATTAAAGGTGACTACATTTTTTAAAAAAAAATTTAAAAAGTGTAAGTACACTGGGAACTTACCACTGTTATCACATTGAGAGCAGTGAATGAGAGCTTCTGGCTTTCCCTTCTTGTTGGCTTCTTTACCCTTCTGGCAAATGCCACATATAGCATTGGGAATGACCTTAGGCTGCAAGGGCAGAATAATGCTATAAAAACCTCAGGTATCCTACAGTCATTGACAATATAATAGTAAAACAAACGTTTAAACATATGGAGAAAACACTTTATACATTATCCTGGCTAATATAATATTATCAATTTTAGGGTTCCAAACCAGTACATGAAAAACAGATGCACAGTCACCCTCCTGCCAGCCTGTGGCATCTGAAATCATCAAATGACTGTTTGTACAGACAAAGCTCGATTTTTCTATTACCCATGACTTATTGTGTAAGGACAGTATGGTCTGGATCTGTTCTTATGGAAAATACTTTGGCATGGTTGAGCACGTATATAAATACACACTGACTTGAGCTTAATTCCATCTGACAAGAAACATCTGAAGTTTCTGTCTGTTCATCACCTTTCATTTCAGCACAGGTCAGAGATGAGTGAACCAGAGCACAAAGATAGGGCAAGTTTGAGACATTTAAATCAGGATGCCACACTAAAATGAAAAATGAAATTCAAACTTTTATCGACGAGAGGAAATTTATCTTGAAAAAGTAACAGACTTTTATTTTTGACAGTCACATTGGAATCAGAAAAATTATTAAAACACAAATCCCCTCTGTTGTCTTGCTAGTCATGGGATAAGCATGTGGTTTTAAATGAGTTTACAGCACAACTGACAACTTCTAATGTATGTAGATGGCGCCATCCTTCATTAAATGTCCCCTGACAGGAAGGGGGCAGGTTGAACAAAACAACTAGGAGTAAAGATCTATGAGGGCATGTAGCAATACTAGAAATCAACATGAGAAAGAAAGCAAAGAATAATACTAATAACAGCAGCAGAAGATGGAAACAAGATAAAGAAGGGTCTGGAAAAAAAGCCATTGTGCACAGTTTTGTACATACTTCATATGCTGTTATATACTCATTATACATTAATGTTTTCACTTTATGAACATCTTCTTTCTAATGTGAAACGTTTCTGAAGCCACATGAAATTACAAGCAGCATCAAATTTACACATGAAATCTAATCACACAAAACATGTCTTTACCAGAACCGCCCACAAACAAAATTCATCAGGATAATTCCAGCTACTTTCAATAAGTTTTATTCTGAATTAAATTAATTTCTTTACACTCAGACACACTAAGTGCTCACTTTCAGGCATAATTGTGTTTATATAATCTGATAGCATTTGCATGAGATCATATAAAGTATAAATCATGCAGAGAAAAATACATACAGAGACACAAAGGGATCCTCGTACTGGCTGACCACACATTCATCCAGCACTTAAGGATTCCACAGATGTTAGATCAGTGGATCACGCAGTACAAACATCCTGGTTCACTTTTATTCACAGGTTAGTGATCATGTCTTAGCAATCAAAAGATCTATCATTTTAATAAAAAAGTAATAATCTTCAATTTAATTTCCATAATGTTGTGTTCCAAATGTATTTAAGATGACCTCTATGAAAAATAGTAATAATGGAATAATTAACATGAATATGTCACTTTAATGGCATTATATATATTCAACATGTAAAATCCACAATATAAATGTCAGAATTACTTTTTATTCATGAGCTTGTTTGTGAAATATCACACTTCTGGTCACAACGTCACCATGAACCATTGCACATAATGTAGCTGGGAGCCAAACCACAGCGAAGTACCGTTAATCAACTTGAAGCCTTCATGTGCACCTCAAATGTTTTGTTGTCACAGGTGCCGTCTTTTGTGGAAATATACAAGTCATTAGAAATAAATATACCTCGTCTCTACTTGGTTTTTGTGCAAGGGGAGGAAAAATAGATTTTTTTTAAAAAACATCAAGCACTGAGATCAGGACTGTCACATTTCAACCATATGGGTATTTTACTTTGGCTGACTAAACAAGTTACAAAATCATGGATCACACTTGAAAAGCTTTTACATCTCTAGTTCACTCTGTACACTTCAGGGATATTCTAGCCAATTCTGACTTGCAGCACACCATACCACATCTGGGAGCTAAACAAGCATTGGCAGAATGATACGACAAATGAAAGTCAAAGCTGAGTGAACTCTACCTTAAACACACTGAAATAGGTGATGTATTTCTTATAAGGACACTAGAACAGGACCATGCTCACACCACAAGCCGAGCTGAAGTCAACTGGACTTACCCAGGTCCATCATACTCTTATTAATCGTAATGCACCAGTATGCTGTTTTGGGTGGAGGATATTTTCTACTGCAAGGTTGAATATTTAAAAAATTAAACCAAGTCAACTTTGGTAAGTAAAATGGAATGAAGGGAAGATCTGGTTTTATATCAGTGTTTCCCCAAAGATTACTGGTTGGGGAGGTGGACCTGTTAATGGGGCGGAGGATAGAAAATCAATAAATATAATCTGAAATATAATTTATGTTTAGGCTAATAAATACTTTCAATGAACAGGTTGGCTACTCTACATTTATTATATGCCATCAGTTCTCTTCATCGTCCTGGCCACAAGTTGTTGTCGTTGCGTTGAGTTCATGTACTAAATCAATGTTGATTTAATGTTAAATATACAGTACTCTGATGTGATGGATATTTCATTCGTCAAGGTTAAAAGCAATTAAGGAACTGATCTCCTTAGTAACGGATTATTTTAGTGGGATGGACACTCTTGTTTGGATCAGCCAAGCTGCCAAAGCCAGGTGAAAAGATGTACACCATACTGCCAAAAGTATTAGTTCACCTGCCTTGACTCACAAGTGACATCCTGTTCCTAATCCGCAGGGTTCAATATGATGTTGGTCCACCCTTTGCAGCTACAACAGCTTAAACTCTTCTGGGAGGGCTGTCCATGAGGTTTAAGAGTGTGTTCATGGGTATTTTTTTAACAATTCTTCAAGAAGCGCATTTATAACGACACAAACTGATGTTGGACAAAACGGCCTGAGTCTCAGTCTCCGCTCTACTTCATCCCAAAGATGTTCTATGGGGTTGAGGTCCAGACTCTGAGCAGGTCCTTGTTTGTGCACTGGTGTGCAGTCATGTTGGGAGAATAAGGAGCCAGCTCAAAACTGTTCCCACAATTTGGCCTCATGGAATTGTCCAAAATGTCTTTGTATGCTGAACCATTCAGAGTTCCTTTCAACGGAACAAAGGTGCCAAGCCCAGCTCCTGAAGAACAACCCCACCCCATGATCCCCCCTCCAGAATCAACTGTATTTGTTGCACAGGTGGCATCTTATCATTGAGATACTGAGAGCGACCCACTCTTTCACAAATGTTTGTAAAAGCAGTCTGCATGCCTCTGTGCTGATTTTATATATCTGTGGCCGTGGAAAGTGATTATTTCAATGGGTGAGCGAAAACTTTTGGTAACATGGTGTAAGTCTCTTCTTCACTACTGCCAAACAGGCTACCAGTGTTAACAATGTCCTCCATGAACAAAAAAATATGTCCCCCATTTAGAAAAGGGTTTTGATGCCCCAGTCCAGTGACGTGTATGAAATGCAGATATTGTTTTTGGCCGGGTTCATGCTTTGAGGTTGACCTTTGTCCATATTTGGCTTTGAGGGTTTTAACTATGTGCAACACTCAGACTTAGTCCTCCAGTCACATCACTCTTACACAACCTGTCTAGTTTGTATGGATAAGCCATAACCTCAGTAGAAACAGAAGAGCGGCGCAGGGTTGAGTCAGGGCAGCAAAATGCGTACACTGCACCTCCAACTGAATAGGATGGGGAAACACTGAGTATTATATCACTATTTGCACATCCTTCAATAATGAGATGAACTAACTGTTCATGATGTTGATTCAAAATGAATACCAATGATTGGGATTCATGATTTTTGACTTACAAGCATTACATAACTTCTGTTGTGTTTTGGCGGGACATAAAAAATTATTTAGTAAAGTCCAAACTCAGACAGACAGACAGCATACAGGCTGTTTGTAGCTCAGCTCAGTAACAGTGTGAACAAGGTCAGCAAGTCCGCGTCCCTCCAAGATGACATTATAGGGTCAAATAAACCCCATGTCAAATAGCTGATACTAACATTTTAACAATACATCAAGTTTGAGTATAAACAAAGCATATCATTATATCAATACATACTTAAAACCTTATTGTTAAGTGCATTTTACACTTCAGATAAAAATGTTAAAAGTCTATAGTGTTAACATCAACCAAGATTTAAAGTAACCACAAACTGCGTGTGGTATATATCTCCTATGTTAGAGCAACAAAAACGGTTTAGTTTTTTCAAAAATGAAAAAGGAAAACTAGCAGCCAAAACATCCACTTACTTGCCTTGGAATTATTCTTTTTGACAAGCGAGGACAAACAAGAGGTATATTGAAGACATTCCAAAAGAAAAACACTTTCATATTCATCTTTTCTGAAAATCCAAAAAAGAGAAAGTGCAGTGAAAAAGAATGTGAACCATTACTGGAAAATGTTCTTATTGCTCACAGTCTGTTTAAAAGAGGGGAAAGTCATGTGTCAATCATCAAAACAAAAACTGAGGACAGGAGTCGTGTGTGTGTGTGTGTGGTGTGTGTGTGTGTGTGTGTGTGTGTGTGTTACTGTCTGTGTGTGTGTGTGTGTGTGTGTGTGTGTGTGTGTGTGTGTGTGTGTGTGTGTGTGTGTGTGTGTGTGTGTGTGTGTGTGTGTCAGAGGGAAAATCAGGTTGTCCCAGCTGATAACCTGACAAACTGTAGAAGCCAGAGAACAAAGTGAAGAAAGCTAGGGAGGAGGGGCGGGATGGATGGAGTAAGGGAGTACTAGGAGTAGAAAGGGGAGTAGGGGGTAGAAAAGTGCTGCTGATTTTGTTGGAGAAGAGTTCAGGTGGTTTTTTCCTCTACCTTGTACCCTGGGGTGGCTTTGTTGGAGGCTGAAAGCCGATGGCTACCGTCTTTGCCCGGCGTGGATGTTCTATCTTTGCCCTTAGACTTGTGGCCATATCCACCTCCTCCCTCCTGGCTCTCAACATCTGATGTGTTGCCTGAAGAACTGTCCTGAAGAGCAGCAGAAAAAGACAGAAAATTAACGAAGCAGAAGAGTTAGGCTTCACATATTATCTGATGTGGAATTCAGAATCCATTATGCCATTTCTTCTATGTTTACATAGTATCATTCAGACTCTCATCATTCAGCATCAGGGATGGAAGTACAGTATGGTCTGACACATGTCCAGACCACCAGAATAGCAGTCTAATTCCTTACAGATGAATTTTTGTTCTTTTTGTCTTCCTTGCCATCCTCAGGTTCATCTGAGTCCGGGTCTGAGTCCAGCGCAGGGAGCTCCGGATCCAGTGGGGGTTCAAACAGAGCTGTATTCAACGGCAAGTACCGTAGCTCATTGGGAGAGTATCTGTCACATACAAAAAGATGATAGATTTGGGCAAAAGCGATTATATGATAATTTAAAGCAAACAACATTTATCCAAGGGTGGAAACTACCTTTTGTAGTAGTCTTGGAACTGTCCAGGTATGAGAGCCACTGGGTATGGCCCTGTTCTCGTCAGCTCTGGAGCTAGCACCTTAAACCTGCCTTGGGGCACCTGGATAATCTGGAAAAAATAAAAATATGTCAACTATTCAGTAGCCCTATCACACAGCTCTTTTCTAAATCAATGGAGAAGCCAGCAAGTGTTTTATCCATTTCTCCAGGTTGAGCTTACATGTGTCTGGAGGTCAAAGTAAGCTCTCCTCTCTTCCATGCGCTCTCTATTGAAGTTACTGTTGAACTCCGCTGCTTTTTTAGCTGCTTTTTTGATGTATTCAGGAACTTTGCTTGCTTCCACCTTCTGAGGGTTCTGCTGCTGCATTTGCTGTGAAACACAACAGACAAACATCATAAGATTGCACACACATGTGGAAGACCTTCATTAAACACGCAACAGGGATGGTAACCACATCAACCTCAGATTTCTTGATTTTGTAAACTTACAGAGTACTCTTTGGCTATTCTCTGCCGCTCTCTTTCCTGCAGTATAACTGAATACTCAGAGTGTTTGGCGGGATACTCCTTTATCATCAGATCTATCACTTCATCACTCCGCAGAGCTGTCAGACCTGAAAACACAGAACATACCCTCTGAGACCACAAGCATACTGGTGGCTTGAGCAATCAAATACATGGATTAAATGTGTGTGTGTGTGTGTGTGTGTGTGTGTGTATGTGTGTGTGTGTGTATGTGTGTGTGTGTGTGTGTGTGTGTGCTTGCATGTGTGTGTGTAACAAATCTTGTGAACCATAGCGAACCAAAATGAACTGGTCTGAGTTTGGTTTCCTACCAAGAGTACATTGTGTCTCAGTAATGACGTTCTGTTCACGCAGGTAAAGCTTCTCTTTGTGGGACAAGTCTCTTCTCTCCATATCTGCAGAGCAAAACAGAAACATCACAGGTCAAGTATGGTTGAACAATATTAAAGAAGTGTCATCAAAATAGTATGACAGCTGACAAACAACATTCTCAATCCTTAGATATTATATTACTGGTCTACTTGCCAATAATTTTGCTTATTGTGACCTCTGCCAAGCAGGTTATGATTTCACCTGTGTCTATTTGTTGGTTGGTTTGTCAGCAAGTAATAAATAAAAATCTCTACTGAGTGCCATTCTAGATATTACTAGTTTCACACCTGTAACACAATGCAGAATAGTTTGTTAACTGATAATTCTGGGATGAGTACCCATGTATTCAGGCAGAAAACTGTGAGATAATTTTCCTTCAGTCTTACCAGGGTACTTCCTTTTGAAGGATGTTACTCCCAGATACTCGCTGACCTGCTCCTGCAACATGTAATACTCTCCTGTGTCATCTGGGGGCCATTTGTACTCTGTCAGGTTCTCTGCTGGGAAATATGTCAGGCTGGAGGGGATGAAGAGGGACAACAATATTTAAGCCTCAAACCTCTGACATACTTCAACACAATGGCTATAAAACAACAAATACATGTCTGAAGAGGATCACATGCGTTAATTCTGTTTTCAAGACAGAAAAAATAATGACATATCTGTCTTTCACTTAACACACATTTAATTACACAGTATGGAGATATCATAGAATAAAAACAAAAAGGTATGCGCCCCGAGACTGTTCAGACTGCTTTAAAGAAACTAAATATCAATCGAAACTACCCAAGGTCTTGACTGGAGGTATCACAGCTTCGAGAGCTGTCACCTGAGCCCATTCTCCTTCTCTTGGGAGGCTGGCTGCCATCGTTGGACACCTCTTCAATCACATCTTCCTGTGGATGTAAAACAAAGAACAACAGGATGTAAACAGCAGTCAAGGACAGCAAACATCAAGCTGGGAACTGCTTCCCTGTTATGTCACTGTATCGTAACAACAAGACAGTTTGACCAACACTGACTCATTGTAACTCACTGTCATAACCATCATTTTTACTTTTATAGCTTCATTTTACTACATTAATGTTTTCTCTGGGACATGGCTGTTATCAAACCCACACAAATGATAATGTCAGTCATGGCACCTTCTTCTAGCTCCTGTACACATTTCAAATTTTTTTCTTAACATGTTTCTGAAAAGACTTGAAAACCATTAAAGAATAACCCTTGAAAATAATAATTAGCACACAAACAAATTACAGGAAGTAGTGTTTTCTTCAGATGCACAAACTTAAAGACAGTCTAGATGTAGCGGGTGTTAAAAACAGTCACTACATACACAACAACCATTTATGATGGGATTTATGGATAAATAAATAGGGCGGCAGTGGCTCAGTGGTAAAGCGGCCGGTAGAGCGGGTCGTCCTATGATTCCAGATTCCCGCTCCCGCCCCCCCAAAAAATACCCGGAGGTGAGCTGACAGTGGGAGGTGTCAGCTCACCTCCGGAGCACTGCCGAGGCACCCTTGAGCAAGGTGCCGTCCCCTTTACAAATTGCTCATTTGAGGCGCACCAGGAAGGAGCTGCCTGCCACTCTACCCCCCTTGCATGCCTACAGGCCCCCTGTGTGTGGTTGTGTGTATTACAGGGGCCTGTACACACTAATACTGTATGCATGCGTGTGATTGATTGATTGACTGACTAACAAAAACTAGAGTGTGCATTCTTAACTTCCCTTCGGGGAATATAACAGTGTATTAAATGAAATAAAATTAAATAACTGTGTCCCCTCATCCCTGTTACCCACTATTGTCTGTGAAGGGACAGAATGGGGGGTTTGGACTCCACAAAGACAGAACAACTTATGAAACACAAACTCCATCAAACAAAAACGGACGAATAAACTTGTAATGTTAGCAGAGTAAAGACAAGACACAAGAAAGCGTGTGATGAATTTAAGGTGGTCAAAACACTCGTTTATGGATATGAACTACATGCTTCTAACAGGCATGTTAGAAGCATGTAGTAGTAAGTCATGTATTAATGTAAACGCGACATTCCTTTACATTGAAGACATATCTGGGGGAAAAAACAAAACGCGAATGTCGTTTACAGTGTTCATACATGGATGGAGGTACTGTACATCAGGTATTAGCTAATATAGCCGTTAGCTAGAAGCATACGCACTGGCAGCTATTCATTAACGCGCTATTTCATTGTAATGCAAAGGTCACCTTAATGGATTGTGCTCCAGGAGTAGCAGGGTTACTATCGCAAGGCGGTCTAACAGGGAGTACAGCAGCCATATTTCGATAAATGTAATCTACAGCTAGGCTAGCTCACTAGCCACTTCTTTGTTTTCTTCTTTCTACGCAGAAACGCGGTGGTTGCTAAAGTATTCATTCACGATGACGCCACCTTGTGGATTGGAGTAGAGATTGCGAATGGGCGACTCGATCAACTGCACCTTGACTGTGAATGAGATTTAAATTCTGTTCTACTAAATTATATTCACTTGCAGTTTGTTTATTAGACCAACAATGTATATCCTAAAACTAGGCATCAATTTAAACGATACTTGAATTAAGTCTACCTCACAAATCTAGAAAACAGTGAACTCTCCGAACACCGCCACCTCGCGGCGATATTGCGGCATTGTAACATTGGGTGTGTGTGTGTGTGTGTGTGTGTGTGTGGGGGGGGGGGGGGTTCTTTTATTTTGAAAACCACGCAGGGAAGTCAGACACAAAAAACCACCTGGAATCCGGCGAAATCAACAGGAATATTTTCTTTTACTTGCTAGGCTAACCTTCCGACAACTCCTGTTGCCTCGTCCTCCCTTGTTGCTGTCATCACGCCACACTGGCGATGTCGGAGTCGTACGGTAAGCAGGCAGAGCCGGGAGGAGGCAGGTGTGTCGGTGCAGCTTCTTCTCATCGTCCCCTGATAGCCGACGGGCTAACCCAGCCGCTGCTGGAGGCTGCTGGCCTTACAAATGCCTTGTCAGCGTTAATAGTTGCACAGATGTGATGCAGAAATTTCCACTTTTACTGTAACTGCAAAATGTTTTAAATTTTTGATGTTAGAAATCCTGTCGGGGGCTAACGGGATGAGCAGGAAGCTGTGATCATGGATGTCTGGTGTTTCTGGACCGACTGTCCAGCAGACAAACACAGACACACCGATACGGGTCGTAACCTCAGCGCTCTGCCTGATGATCAGGGCCCCTGTTAGACCTAAAGCTCTGCTGGGCCTCCATTACTCATCATATTTTTGTCCCCTTTTTCCCCCGTGTGTATGAAATGTCCCATGCATTCTGCTAAATGGTCTGACTTTAGCCCACTGTCGCTCCCACTTCCTAAATATTTATTTCGCCACATATTTTGTGTCTTCTCAACATGATTGCATGGTACACAACTCCTCATGGGTCAGTGGTATCTACACTAGAGTCAACGTTACTGCAAATTTATATTGTACTTGATCCTTCAATAATACAGTCTTCTTCTTCTTCTCCTTTGGGCTATTCCCTTCAGGGGTCTCCACAGTGAATCAGTGTCCTCCATCTAACCCTGTCTTCTGCATCCTCTTCTCTCACACCAACTACCTTCATGTCCTCTTTCACTACATCCATAAACCTCCTCTTTGGTCTTCCTTTAGGCCTCCTGCCTGGCAGTTCAAAACTCAGCATCCTTCTACCAATATATTCACTATCTCTCCTCTGGACATGTCCAAACCATCTCAGTCTGGCCTCTCTGACTTTATCTCCAAAACCTCTAACATGTGCTGTCCCTCTGATGTACTCATTCCTGATCCTATCCTTCCTGGTCACTCCCAGAGAGAACCTCAGCATCTTCATCTCTGCTACCTCCAGCTCTGTCTCCTGTCTTTTCCTCAGTGACACTGTCTCTAGACCAAACAACATCGCTGGTCTCACCACAGTTTTGTACACCTTTCCTTTCATTTTAGCTGAAACTCTTCTAGTAATTCAATATCTAGACAGCATTTCCCTGTAATGTCATTGCATCTAAAAGCATCATCACGTAGATTTACTCTCATAAACTGATCGAAGTTTAAAGCCAGTTTAGTGCAAGTATTAGTTTGATAGAAAAATATATCCCTAATGTTACAGACTTGCATACACGATCAGATTGTAGTTGAAACTGAAATTTGATTCATCTTCAAAGCTTGTTGAGCAGGATGCTATTGTGTATTATTTGAGTTTTGTACGTGTTATTCGTACATTTAGAAGCTTGTGAATTCTTTGTGTGTTTTTTTTAAAAAGGATCCAGATCATGATACAGATCAACGCGAAACTAAGGGAATGTTCCTTCACTTGTAGCCTGTTACACTTCATTAAAATCTGTTTAGCACTCTTTAAGTAGTCCTGCCTCCTAATGCTAATAATATAGTAATATAACCTATATAAATAATTAAAACACATGTTTTGTTGGATGTATTAACAGATATTGCTTGTTGTAACCTCAGATTTCCTGTTCAAATTCCTGGTGATTGGGAATGCTGGAACAGGCAAATCGTGCCTGCTACACCAGTTCATAGAGAAGAGATGTAAGTCATTCAACCAATGTTGATGAGAAATCCTTTCTGCTTGTGCAAATGGAATTCAGGAACAAAAATGTTTTAAGTATAGTGATGATGGTCTTTTCATCATATAGATTTTCTTTAATGAAGACAAGAAATTGCAGGCTATTATTCACTATTCTCTGTTGCTGTTTAATTATGCTGACAAAAAAAATGTTTGTGTTTTGTTTCCCAGTTAAGGATGAATCCAACCATACAATTGGAGTGGAATTTGGTTCCAAGATCATCAGTGTAGTCAACAAAATGGTCAAACTGCAAATTTGGGACACTGCGGGACAAGAACGGTTCAGGTAGGCAAAAATCCCAACATGACTCTGTATCGTCTTTTACCAGCTGGCAAAATAAATATACTTTTCCTTAGTTTAAGTGCAGTTGCAATTTTATTGATCACACTTGACTAGTATCAGTAGTGTCATATCAACAATCACAATGTTTAAAAACTAGGTATTGGTTGTGTATTGCCAAAATGATGGGATGTTTAGTTTATTATGTGCTCCAAGGATTTTAAAAAACGTGACGTGTGTGTGTGTGTGTGTGTGTGTGTGTGTGTGTGTGTGTGTGTGTGTGTGTGTGTGTGTGTGTGTGTGTGTGTGTGTGTGTGTGTGTGTGTGTGTGTGTGTGTGTGTGTGTGTGTGTCAGGTCTGTGACCCGGAGTTACTACAGAGGAGCAGCGGGCGCCCTCCTGGTCTATGACATCACCAGGTAAATCAGCCATTCTTCTGTTTCAGGTCGCGTTGGTTTCAGGTCTCTCATTTGTTTTTTTCAGGCAGCTTCCCTCTCTGTTTTACATTTGAATTCTTTTCTCTCACAAATCTCTCTGCTATGCAGTCGAGAGACATACAACGCTCTAACCACATGGTTGAGCGATGCCAGGATGTTGGCCAGTCAGAACATCGTCATCATCCTGTGTGGAAACAAGAAAGACCTTGATGCTGACAGGGAGGTCACGTTCCTGGAGGCTTCACGCTTCGCTCAGGAGAACGGTAGGAACAGGATCAGAGAGGTTTGGGAAAAAATCAATCATTTCCCTCAAAGCCAGAAAGATTAGGAGCATTTTTCCTCACTGCAGGGGGGTGCCCAGCGTATAAAGGACAGCATTTTATGTCATCATAACATATTTTAAAAATTTAGTTGCTATTTTTTTCTCCTCTGTACACGTTCATCCTTGTGTGTCTGTGTGTTTTATATCAGAGCTGATGTTCCTTGAGACCAGCGCTCTGACAGGAGAGAATGTCGAAGAGGCCTTTGTCCAGTGCGCTCGGAAAATCCTCAACAAGATAGAGTCAGGTGGGAGCTGCAGCCCTCAACTCTAAATCCCTTCTTATCCCAAAAGAATCAACAAGACAGGATTAGGTTTGACCCCTGACCCGTTACAGTGCTCAGCTGAAACAGATCATTCTCCTGTAAATCTCCTGTAAACTCCATATTGTTAAAGATATTTAACAATATGGAGTTAAAGGGCATCTCTTCACGGTTTTAGTGGAAATGTGAACATCACACACTCAGGTGTCTGTTCTCCGCTCGTCTCCTCTCTTCCTTTCAGGGGAGCTGGACCCAGAGAGGATGGGTTCAGGCATCCAGTACGGCGATGCAGCGTTGCGACAGCTTCGCTCTCCTCGTCGTGCTCAGCCGCAAGGCACCCAAGAGTGTGGCTGCTAGTGGATGGGCTCCATTCCATACCTGGTAAGGCGTCGCAGGCAGGTTGATAGTTTTGATGGTTCCATGAGACATACTGAAAAGAACAATGTGTGAGTCGTTCTCTCTGTATTTTCTCACTGCCTCAGAATGTCTGTTAGGAATTACATGAAGGAACAGAAAAGTACTCACTTGTACATTTGTATAATACGTGCATTCGGTTGTGGATGTGTGTGTGTGATCAATGTTTTTCAGACAAGCTGTTTCGACCAGGAGAACAGCAGTGATGAATTGGGCCGGATGCCGTGCAGGTAATCTTCAACCGCGGCACAGAACCTTCAGGATGCACCTGCATAGAGTGAAAAGACTTGGCAATTTATCCCCCCAATACACACACACACACACACACACACACACACACACACACACACACACACTCACCTTAACCAGAGACCACCCCCCAAACATCCTTAGTGAACCCTCCTCAGCCTCCCACACAGGCTATGAAATACAGATGTGTGTGTTCCCTTTTTTTGTATCTTCATATCATCTGCCGTCCTGATTGAGTGTTTTGTTTTCTCTGTGTTCTCCTCTCCATCACTTTTTACACCATCTTGGCTCTTTTGTTTGAATCAAACACATGAAATGTCTTCATTATTTTGCCTTGAAGCTGTTGCCAGGTAGATCTATGAGAGTTGGACCAAGCTAGATGAAATGTTTTCCCTTTTTCCTTGAGTCTTTATGCCGACCTGGATTTATCGTCTCCTGGCTGAAGGCTGAGCGTCGACACATCGGTGTCGTTTTCATTCAACACCTGGCAATAAATTCTTTTTGCATAATCCCTGAACTATTTATCCAAACATACTGTATGTCGTTGCAATCTCCAGTCTGTTTCTGCGACCACGTGCTCTGTTGGCCTGCTTTAAACACACAATGCTACCTGTCTGATGACTAGTCATACGATTCACTCCTCTCTCACACACTTTCTCGGTTTGTAAACTTCCCCCCTGGTGGTGCTGATGCCGGTCAACACTTCCTTCCATCATTTCTTGCATCGTTCACATACCGCCACTGACTTTAACCTGTAATTCCTGTCCCACTCTGTTTACACACCTCCCTCTCATCCTTAGCCTCTCACACGTTGTGCAGTATTTCTGTATATAGAGACTGAAGCATGATTTCTCAAACAGAATATAAGAGTATTTCAAGAGATTTTATGTATATTAAATTATAAAGCATATCCTGCACCTGTTTCATGGGTCACTGTAATATTGTCAGATTAAACTACAATACACTGGGGATCTATACGTGGTATAGATGGACTAAACTGTTAACAGCAGTCGTGTTTATTCATAAATGGGACAAAATGATCTGAATGACTGTTTGTATCATTATTCAAGTTGATGGATTGAAAGAAAAGTGGAAGTTGGACGTATCTCGAGCATGTATCTACCATCCTTCTGTTAAAGAACTTAAAATGAAACGTATTGAATAACAGCGATCAGTTAAATGACTGTCATTTAAGGCTGTCTTAATCTAAAGGATACCTTCTTTCTAAATGTTGCCTGTTGACTTGAATACCTTGCCAACTGCTTCCAATTCTGAGGTAAAACTAACAGAAGTCAATTGTTTCCAGAGACAGTAGGAAAACATTTGATGTGTGTTTGATTTTCATCTGTTTCCAAAGACATTTTACGTCTCCTGTTTTAGTCTGTGAGAAATCTGTGCGCTCAACAAAAAACACATTTAGGAATAGATGGTTTTAAATTGAGAATTGTGTGTTGTATTGGTGTATTTAAGAATAACAATTACATGTTTTGTGGGGGGGTTGATACATTTTTGCCCTTGAAAATGATCCATTTAAATCAAACACACTTCAAATTTTAATATTTCACATTAGATTTAATCTGGTAGCAGCTTTGGCTGCCCCGTGTCAGTTTGCTGTCGTATATTTGTGTCAGCAATTTATTTTTTATTTATGTCTCTTGCTATCAATAAAATGAAATTTTATTTATTGTGTATGATAAAAGCGTATGTTTCTACAATAAAAGCTATTAGAGTATTCAATTGGCTTTGAATTTTTTTTTATATGCGTCATCCAGTTTGGAAAAGATCCTTTCAGCTGAATGATGCTGGCAGAAATGGGCAGATGTCAATGAAAACACAGGTGGAAAAGATTTATTAAAAGCTTTGCAGCACACCATACAACCTCAAAACTCTCTAAACATATGAAGTGTCTACTAGTATGGTCAGAGCCCAAAATTTAAACAACTAAAACACTTCATGGAATTTTACAGTATTTGTCAGCAATATTATAAACCTGTAGGTGACAAGAACAGAAAATAAAATGTCTTTACATCAAGAAAAGATCTTAATTAGAAAGTTTGGAAGAATCTGTAATGATGAATCTTGTCTCAAAGATTGTCGTAGTTCACCTTATGAAAAAAAAACTTCCAGATCATAAATAATATTCTAATATTGCACAAAATTCACATTCCTGGAGTGTAATTTGAAATACAGAACTAAATTACAAAACCAAGCAATGCAATCCTAAAAACAAATTTGCAGCCACAAAACTATGAAAAAGTCTAAATGTAAACCACAATCCCCCGTCCTCTTGTCCTATTCCCTTCACAATATTCACGCCGTTAATCACTTTTAAATTTGAGGTTATATCTTCTTTGCTGTTTGATAATAATTAATCTAAATTCTCAAAATATCTTTTTTAAACTTTTTGCCATTTTGGGTAAGGAATTCACTTTTCAAACGCAGTTAAGGTTTGTCTTTATGGCACTTTTATCATCACTGCAGATGAAAGGAACCCTAGGAAGATCTGATCTGTGACATTAATGTCCCAAAAAGAAAAATATCAATTATAAAGAGGATTAAAAACATATTTTAGTCTTGTGTGAGCACACCTAATATAGTCGATACATTCACCAGCATACACACAAACAAATACACAAAATCAGCAAAAGAATGAACTATAGGAAAACTTAAAATACTGAGCTAGGAATCCTGTACAAAGTGCTGTTATTTGGTCATGCTTCACTGTACCTCCATTGTTGTACGGCTGAACTTTTGTTTAAACGCAGAACCTGAGACGACAAAGATCAAGAAATGCGGTCTCATCCAAAACCTGTGACTGTTATGCTTTGACGATGACTTGAATCACTCAACCCCTAACCCTTTGTAGCATTCATCATCCATCATGTACAATGACAAGTACAATGAAGACACACTTCACACCCATCCAACATAGCACCGGGTTCATTGATTAATGCAGATAGCCATCAACATAACAGCAAATGTTCTTATGAAGCGATTTATAGTGAACATCACTTAAACACGTTAATTATCTCGTCATAAAATGCAACAATAGTGTGACCTGTTTTGAAGTGTAAGCGCATTATCCAAGCTTGTTGTATCACAGTTTAAAAAGGTGGCTGGATTATTTAGACATGTTGACTTCATTACCCTGGTGCTGTGTTTTCATCCATTGATAATGGATATGAAATATTTCACATAGATTAAAAGGGACATATCAAAGAGTAATCATTTCAATTTTCTACAGTCAAATCTTTCCTGTAAAATATGTCATATGACATTCATAGAAATCGTCTTGTAAAAAATATTTGGGCACACAGTGAAATTCAAAGTTCAAGGTTGGCAGCTTAAATTCTGAATATGAGTGATAAGATATTAAGAGCCCCATGCTCTATTTTTGAGTGATTGTTCTTTAAACTTCAGCGTGAGAAAAATGAAGGGCTCTTCATTATTTCTGTCTAGAATACTCCTGAAGTAGGCGTGTGTGTTTGTCTGTGTCCTATCGACAGCGAGCAGAGAAGCAGCGCATGTACTCAGTGATCCAGGGGTTGAAATCTGGTTCAACCACATTTCTGGTTTTGAACACATCGGCAGACTTAGCTCTCCTGCGTTCCCTCTGGGTCTGGAACTGACGCTCCACTTCCCGCCTGGTCTTTGCACGCAGAGCCGATACATGGATCTATCAGGAAAAAAACAACAACTGTCAGCTCCTGTTGACGTTTGGAATCAGCTGCAACACAGCATCTGGTGTACGAGGACAGATTACCTCATTAGTTGATGCTGCTGGGCCAACATTGTGTGTCTTCCTCTCTGCAATGTCTGCATCCTTCTCTCCTGATCCATACAGAGCGAATGGATGTCTGCTGTCCTTACCGTTCTTCCTGGGCTGCGGTGCTGGGGCAGGCCTGACACGCTGGGAGCGCCAAGCGGGTTTTGAGGATTTAGAGGTGTTGACCTGTAGCGGTCCACCAGCATCTTTCTCTGTAAAAAAAAAAAAAAAGACAAAGAAGCAATAAGGTACCAGGAGCAGAGAAGAACAAAATAGGGAATCAACGTTAAATAATGGATGATGGAGGTAGAAACATATACATGTACGTGTGTGAAAATAAAATTTTCATACACAAAATGAAGACAGTACATTTCCTTTTCATCACATTTTGCAATGCCACTATGCACAAGTGTATGTCTATATGTAGCAGTTTGGTAAAATGTTTATGTTTACAATGCAATCTCATGAAATGTTTAGTGCATTTTTATAAACTGCTGTAAATCTTTTGCCTCAATGCTGTTTTTAATTGGTCTTTTCTAAGGATAAACATCACCTGAATTTCCATAATAATGGTATAGAAACCTAGTTTTCTGTGTTGGTGCTAAAAAAGTCATTTTTAGGTATAAAATATGATCACATTCAACAACTCCAGTTACTTTTCATCTACAAGACAAACTGACAAAAACTGTTTAATGAAATGAGCACAATAATTCCGTTATATATATATATATATATATAAAATATGACAGACAGACAGACAGACAGATAGATAAACAGATAGATAAACAGATAGATAGATAGATAGATAGATAGATAGATAGATAGATAGATAGATAGATAGATAGATAGATAGATAGATAGATAGATAAACAGATAGATAGATAAACAGATAGACAGATAGATAGATAGATAGATAGATAGATAGATAGATAGATAGATAGATAGATAGATAGATAGATAGATAGATAGATGTAATTATGTTCGTAATTAAAATGACCTTTTCCTCCTCGCTCCTTGGAGGGAACCACTGTCTCTGTGCCGCCATCAGGCTGTGGGCCTGAGAGGAACAAACCAGATCATGAGGCGCAGTGAGGGGACAAGGTAACATCTAAATGTACTGAACACTCAAACTCATTTATACCTTTAATAATATTTCAATTGTTTACCGTTATTTGCTGCCTGCTGAGCTGACACATCCTCCTCTTCCTCCTGAAGGGGAAGCCTGGGCACAGCGTCTGTGTGTCCGTCCATCCTCCCTCCATCATGCTCCTCCAGCTCAGGCACCGTCCTGTCTCCGCCGCTCTCGGCCTGCGCCTGGCTTTTACTGGGAGGACTCCCTCCTCCGGAGTCCGAGTCGGTGTCCGAACCACCCCAGAACCAGGGGTTGTGTGTGTGCTCCAGCAGTCTGCGCGTTAGCCGGTACCTTAGCATCTCCTCATAACACTTGCTGTAGGATTCCCATTTGGGGTCTTTGAACTTCTTCATGTACTCCGAGCGGATCCTCCTGGTCACCATCCTGGGAAGCTAGCGGAAGTAGAACCCAACGCAAACCACAGAGACGGAAGACTTTCTGAAAACCAAACCTAGGTTGTTGCGCACTCAAGACATGTACGCGAGGCGGACCATAATGACAGCGTTATAACGCTACCAAGACCTCAACTATAGAAGGGACAAATCAACGCTATCTGTGTTTTTAGGTTTACAACCAGCGCCAGACATTTAAATAATACCGTAATGACAATTCCGACCAATAACAGGGCAGCTACACACTAGAGCCCGCCTACTTCGCTACGAGCCGGCCTGAGTTTGTCCCCCACCCCCGTGAAACATATTTTGACCAATAAAAGAGCAGCTAGAGACTAGAGCCCGCCCACATCCCCTGAAGCCAATTCTGACCAGTAACAGAGCAGCTGGAGACTAGAGCCCGCCTACCTCCCCACGAGCCGGGGTTACTTCCCCCCTACTCCCACACGCTGGATAAAAACATGGAGTCCAGGTATGATTGTATTACAAACGACAGCCGGTCGAACAAGTCGGTTTTACCGGAAAGAACCCAGTTCGGGCGAAAAATTTGATCGCCCTCTTCAACGTCAACAGCGGAAATTTCTTGAACGTGATGACGTAATTCCATCCCCTCTTCTGATTGGCTCTAACGACATGAACGAATACTCCACATTCAGGGTCGCCTGCAATTATTTCTGTCTATGAAAACACTTGATAATCTGAATTGCTGCCATTCCTTACAAGCGTCTGTTTTCATCTCTGAAATGTGTTGTATTTTGCACCAGTAACGCTTTTAAACAAGCTTTGGTGACACAACATCGTATACTACATCAAATAAAATGTTTCAATACGTGTCGACTGTTCTTAAATCAGTCCGTTCTCCATATTCTAGCACCATAATGAAATCTATTTAAAGGCGCTTGCTATTCAGGTGATAGAATCTAAATGATTATTACCCATCTGTGTTGTCAATTATTATTTCTAACTAAAATCTCAGACTGTGCCGTCCCCGCCACGATACGCGGGCTGGCAGCAGGGAGAAATATGTGTGAGAATCTAAATTTGAATGCAGTAAATATACTTACACCGGGGTCGGATTTCACGGAAGCAGATCCGAACAGATGGCGTACACAGTGCTGCTGTAATCTCAGATTGCGTCTCTTCGCTCCGCCCAGGTGACGTTTTTAAAAAGCCAAACTCACGCGCGCAACAGGTGACCTCGGCCCAGGACGTCAGGAATGCGGTCCGGGTGGTTATCGGTTCGAAGCCAATTGGTCAATAATATTAAAGATCATAAATTGACTACAAAATGCGGGTTTTTTTCCACCGGTAGTTAGTATCCGGGCAGAAGTGCTTAATTAATATTTTCCATGTTAAATTAGATTGGAATATTTTCCTCCAAAAAGAAGCTATGAGTATGTCGAGTTAGATATGCAAATATGAATTTAACACTAAGGGTTCTCAGGAGGTTGAGGAGCTAAAATATGGGTGTCAAAGAAAAACGTTGAAGGATGTTTTAATATAGGCTTCACAGCAGTTCAGTAAGGGTGAGGGCGCACGGTGGTGCCGCGCACCGGGAGCATGTCCCTTTGTCTTTTTAAACCTAAACTAAAACCCTCTACCTATTCAGTTTATCTGCATATAAGGTTGGAGTAGAGAGATGTACCGCTGGGTCTGGTTTTGTCTAAAGATGGTCTGGAGGCTGGGGTTGCGTATGGTCGTTTAGGGTAGGCAGGTCAAGGGGATACATGCAGGTGTCGGGTGTCCAATACTGATCCGCTCCAGAGCTGCTGCTATTGCTGTTGCTGCTGCTGCTGCCCGGGCACATTCCTGGAAAGTCAAACTCCGACTGTCAGAAATTTGTCACCCAGCAGCATCCAACCACCAGAATCCTAGATGTCCCTCCCTCGTCCTTATTCTGCTATGTCCTGACGCTTGTCAACGCCTCTACCGACCTCTTTGGGATTTACCTCTGCGCTCCATCGGGAGACTGATTTGAGGGATGATGCTATGCGTCAAGTTTACTTGTTTTTCACCTATTCCTCGACTTGATTAATTTGGCTAATTTTTTCCAACGTTCCAAGAACTCTTACTGGTGTCTCTTAATGCTGAATTTAACAGGAAGTTGTATTTGCATATTTAAGAAAAGAGTCATTTATGTACCTTTCAAAGGCATGAGCAATCATCAATATTCCGCTTGACCTATTTCAGTTTTAATTTTCACAGAATCTTACCATTCTGTCTGTCTACCGTCCCTCTGAGAAAACAAGGCCGGGGTCGGAAATACCAAATAATGGACTTTAATAAATTATCAATATGTATATACACTTACATTCACATGTGTTGGGCAACATGTTGTTATTTTTATTAAATTTTTTGGGTGGATGCATGGTTCAGTGGTGGTTTTTCACAGCCTCTCTCCGTGCAACACAGACAACAAACAGCTATAAAATATGCAAATTTTAAAAGACTAGCAAAATGCATATGCATGTCAACAGCGCAGACAAGAAGTCCATTGACAGCAGAGTGTTGCTGTGCTGCAGTAGCTGATCCTCCTTGTTTGACCTCCAGAGAGCTGATGGTATAAATGATGGAGAAGCTGGAGAAGACGATTGAGGATTTAGAAGCACTTCCTGTGGACAATGCTGGGGCCAGCCTCGTCGTACTCCTGCTTGGAGATCCACATCTGCTGGAAGGTGGACAGGGAAGCCAGGATGGAGCCACCGATCCAGACAGAGTACTTCCTCTCGGGAGGGGCAATGATCTGAAGGAGAGGGAAAAGAAAACCGTTCAATGAAGTGCCATTGAATCTCTGTATTTAATTAAACTCTGTTTAATTCTAGTCCGTTTCTTTATGAGTTTGAATTTTGGGATAAATGGAGAAATGTCATGTGTACCTTGATCTTCATGGTGCTGGGGGCCAGAGCAGTGATCTCCTTCTGCATACGGTCAGCAATACCAGGGTACATGGTGGTGCCACCGGAGAGGACGTTGTTGGCGTACAGATCCTTACGGATGTCAATGTCGCACTTCATGATGCTGTTGTAGGCGGTCTCATGAATACCAGCAGACTCCATACCTGGTCAGGTGAGAGCGCAAGTGGGAAGATGAGGACTCATGTCCCGCTACCGCAAAGGACCAACTTCGTTGGCAAGTGGCATAAAATTAGGGCTAATCGGCATACCAATGAAGGAAGGCTGGAAGAGGGTCTCAGGGCAACGGAACCTCTCGTTACCGATGGTGATGACCTGACCGTCGGGAAGCTCGTAGCTCTTCTCCAGAGAGGAAGAGGAGGCAGCGGTGGCCATCTCGTTCTCGAAGTCCAGAGCCACATAGCACAGCTTCTCCTTGATGTCGCGCACGATCTCACGCTCGGCTGTTGAGGACAATTTGATGAGATGTCAGGTTAACAATGTGTGTGTGTGTGTGTGTGTGTGTGTGTGTGTGTGTGTGTGTGTGTGTGTGTGTGTGTGTGTGTGTGTGTGTGTGTGTGTGTGTGTGTGTGTGTGTGTGTGTTGGCAATCAGGAAAGCTGAGCTACTCGAAGTCCCTTAGACGTCCTTAGACGTCCGAAGTAAAAAAAAAAAAGCTTATATTTTTTCAGTGTGCGTGTTGATTTAAATTATCAAATAATCTATTTTTCATTTGTTGCGCAGACAATAACAAGCAACATAGGCTGTGAGAACCATATTAAAATATACGTTCAATGTTTGCAGTGGTGCAATCAGAGTTCGTTATGTTTAGCAAACTGTTCCAAAAACCTCTGATTAATAAAAATATGCTCCGAATTAAAGCAAGTTAGGTTCAACTTTGACACAGCTGCATCTGTCTCGCTGTGGACCTACAGCGGACGGTTTGCGTTTTTCTTTTTTGAGTGATCTGTATAATTCAGCCCCTCACCGGTGGTCACGAAGGAGTATCCACGCTCGGTCAGGATCTTCATCAGGTAATCGGTCAGATCGCGACCAGCCAAGTCCAGACGCATGATGGCGTGGGGCAGGGCGTAACCCTCATAGACTGGGACGTTGTGGGTCACACCATCACCAGCATCCAGCACAATACCTAAAGAAGAAGTACGGAGGGAATTAAGGGGAGTACAAACTAAGCCAAGTCCTCATACACGTAGGCATCATGTGAAAATTTGTGGCAAAAGTGTGACAGAATAAGTTAATAAGAATAGAATAGAATAAGTAAAAAAAACCTCAAACTGATTGTAAATAAGTTCTAAAGAGACCCAGAAAGGCCGGTAGGCTGTGCGTAAGTATTGTGCGTACAATGGCTACAACGTGGATTCGGCACATTCGTAGCTTATAGTTAATATTATGTGTTGCGTTAGAAGGTCTAGTTTACATGATATGATTATATGATATGTTTGGAGATCTCCGGGCTGCAGCTGTCTGGTGTTGTTTGGCTCACCAGTGGTACGACCGGAGGCGTAGAGGGACAGCACAGCCTGGATGGCCACATACATGGCGGGGACGTTGAAAGTCTCAAACATGATCTGGGTCATCTTCTCCCTGTTGGCTTTGGGGTTCAGGGGAGCCTCAGTGAGCAGGGTGGGGTGCTCCTCGGGGGCCACTCTCAGCTCGTTGTAGAAGGTGTGGTGCCAGATCTTCTCCATGTCATCCCAGTTGGTGATGATGCCGTGCTCAATGGGGTACTTCAGAGTCAGGATACCCCTCTTGCTCTGGGCCTCGTCGCCGACGTAGGAGTCCTTCTGACCCATACCGACCATGACACCCTGAAGGGGAAGGAGAGGTTACGAGTGATCCCACCACGGTATTACATTTCCGACCGGATTTAAGTCTCTATTGTGAGGAGTAAAAAGCACATTCATTGAGCCGATCGCTGAGTGAATGTGACAAATAACGGTGAGATTGACAGGGACGACTGTGCGTCAGTCAGTCCGCTTGTGAAAAATTTAGTTTCAAAGCGCTCAAGGAAACGTAGATATTGGTAAACTGCACCAACATTAAATGTGTCAATGTAAAAATTACGCAGTAAAAACTTGGTTTTAAAGAGCATACTCACAATGAAATACTAAATCTTTGATTATAAGCATAATGCCAAATGTCTTTCAGCTTGAATTGTTTCGTATAAAATAGTAACTAATTACAAATTGAATTATATTTTTTCCATATTGGACAATACATTTCTTGTGGTGTAATTATTACTCTAATAGTTAATTGTTTTGACATTGTCGTCATACAACATTTTGTTTATCCAATCAGACAACCCCCCGGTTGTTTACCTGGTGGCGGGGGCGGCCGACGATGGATGGGAACACAGCCCTGGGGGCATCGTCTCCGGCGAAGCCAGCCTTCACCAGGCCTGAGCCGTTGTCGCACACAAGGGCGGTAGTCTCATCGTCGTCACACATGGTGGCTTCTGTCACACAGGAGGTAAATTAACAGAGTTAAAGGTACATGGTCATACATGCCGAATAGAGGATTTAGTATTTCAGTAATTAACCTTTTACAATTTTTGTGATCTCAGACAATCGGTTTTAATCACAAAGACCAAAAACAAACAAATAACTGTAATACCCTATTTAATGGAGCATTATTAGGCCCATGTCTTGCAGGAAATATATCCATGACACTCTCAGATCGGACCTTTACGCATGACAGGTGAGCTGGCATAACCTCAGAAAATTACATTAGAAATTGAAAATGTAAAACAATACAATATAACATAATTATTCTCCCTTAAAACAATTCGAAATTAAAAATACTGTAATCAAAAAATTGGAGTAAACCTATAATCGTTTCTCTGATTGTCCCGATTTCTCGGCAAACAACCGGCTTAAGGCCCCATCAGCACCTTATCAGGACCCAGAGTCTATAAAGTTTTCAGATTCGTTTCAGGTCAATTTAAGTGTCATGGGATAGATCTGAAATGATTCTTTCTATGTGTTTCTCAGATATCTCATTATGTAGAAGTATTTCCCTCATCCTTTAGGTCTTTGCAACAGTACAGGTAAAGAGTCTGGTTCAAGACTCCAGGACCCAACTGTCCTGCCGATAACGTCTGCTTCATTTACTGCTCCAGTGTTTTCTGGTTAAGGCCTGAAGTGATGCCCCAGCGGGGTCTTACCTTAGGAGAGTGTCTGCGGCTCGGAGAGAACGACCCAACCAGTGCTGCTGCTGAACCAGCTACGGTCCAGCCTGCTGCCTGTCCGGCTTATATACCCAACGACCACCATTCACAAACCTCAGCACTGGCCCCCATCCCGACCCTCTGCCATATTAGGACGGGCTGAGGAAGACGGGTGGCGTAGGGGTGGGGGCGTAGGGGGGCTGCTGCGAGGATGCGCGCCTCGCGGACAGGGAGGGAGGGGCGGGAGGGAGGGGCGGGAGGGAGGGGCGGGAGGGGCCCGGCCCCCCATGAATTCGGGCCCCGGAGAGGAGCAGGAGTGACGCTGCGCGTCCCCGATGAGAAACGAGCGCGCGCCTTATATGGAACTGTCGCTTTGACCTCCCATCGAGCCTCGCGGTCCCACCTCGAGGGCCGTATAAGGACCGTGCGGGCCACTGGGGGGTTTCTATGGGAGATGCCAGCTGCTACCAACCAGGGTTATAGATTTGCTGCTAGTAGCCTTAAAATGGGAAAATGCTGCCCTCATCTGAACAGATTTAGACCACACTGAGTGCCAGTCCTCGAACTCCTGACCGACAGGTCAACCAGGAACTCTGCTGCTGCTTAAATTTCTAATTAACAATTCAATACATAGCTTTGCGATCAATTAATATTCAACACAGAATAATTAGATAAAAACTGAGGAGGAAAATTCTCTGGGTTTTTATGTGGAATGGGTGCGTTTCATAATTCTAGTTGTAATATTTCAGCTAAAGATTATTTTAAATGACTTGAAATTATTGATGGCATTAAACACTACAGGCTGATTGGTGCCAGCTTGCAAAAGCGTACTCCTTTATATTTACTACAGTCCTCACCCTCAGGCTTAAATGAGTGTCATATGAATAAAAATCAGTAATAATAAAAGTTATTCAAGATTGTGTGCTGAAGATCTCATCCATTTCACTTATAAATTTGGTTAGCAAGTGAAAAAACCTTTAAAAACCAACAAAAAAATGTTTTCACATGTATATTGACAGTTGATCAAGATCCATTCCCCTGCAGGCCACATGGCAGCAGACTTATTGCATAAATAAGGAGACGGCCACTGAAACAGCCAACAGCTGAAACCTTATCTGTGGAGGCTACTCTGCTCTGTCACCGGAGCAGTTGGATTAATTATAACTCTACTGGAGGGGGGTGGAGGAGGGGAGGTAGTGTACATGTGTGCATGTGTTTGTGTGCATGTAGGGGTGAGAAATGGGGGTAAAATGCATGTGTGACCATACATTCACACAAATGAAAGTGTGTGTGTGCGCATGTGTGTGTGTGTGTTTGTGTGTGATACAGAGAGATAAAGAGTCCAGAAGGAGTGGAAGAAGAGATGCTGAGGATCTGACAGAGAAAAGGAAGAGGAAAAAGGTACATCTAGAGAGGTTTGGTTTGGTAAATGAAAAGAGCCGAGGCTTAGAGGAGAGAGAAGCAATCCGCCAGCCCCAATGACAAATGAGGACAACTGGGGATTCCTACTGAAATAATGGTGAGGGGGGAAGAGCAAATGAGACAAAATCTTTTGTGGATCAGCATCTAGAACCTGATGAAACACGCTTGACAGGAGATGTTGGAGAATGTA
The DNA here is from genome assembly GCA_013358685.1 of Antennarius maculatus. Classification (NCBI taxonomy): domain Eukaryota; kingdom Metazoa; phylum Chordata; class Actinopteri; order Lophiiformes; family Antennariidae; genus Antennarius; species Antennarius maculatus. The sequence continues at coordinate 60,487 of CM023606.1, forward strand.
ACATTTATTTCCATTATTGTCACAAAAAGATTTATGCTGTGTTTACCAATCATCACCTAAAGCTGGATTCATAGGGAACAGAGAATCGTTAACTTATAACCTTTCATGACCTGGATTCTCTTTTTAGCAGCAACAGAAAGCTTCACTGTCGACTTCAAATAGTTGACATATTTACTGCCTGTGTGCACAAAGATTCATGGAACAGGGACACGTAAAGGTACAATTGTGTGCTTCAAATACTCATTTTAATCATGTGTTGTCAGGTGAGCATGTAGTGTTCGAATAACTGAGCCTTCTTCCAACAACGTGGCTGAATGCTTCTTCAGTACATCACTATTAATGAGGAGGGAAAGATAGTGGGGGGGGGGCTTATTGAGCACAGAATAAAAAGTGGAGGTGTGTGTGTGTGTGTGTGTGTGTGTGTGTGTGTGTGTGTGTGTGTGTGTGGTGTGACAGGGGGTTAGAGGGTGGAGGGGCTGCAGAGCAAGTTAGAGCTACTTTTAAGTACTTGTTTTTGGAACGAGAGGTCTTGTGAAACACCTAAAATGTGAAGGGGCTAGCAGTTGTCGGGGGGAGAGACAGACAGAGGGGAGGGAAGAGAAGGTCAGGGGAGCCACAGATGGGAGGAGAGCCTCGGGGGTCTCCTGGAGATTCTACTTGGGGAAGGGGAAGAGAGAAAGGGAGGTAAAGGGCGTGTGCAGCAGGTGGCAGAAAGCATAGACTTAGTTTGTAAGAAGCTATGCAAGTAGTTCTGCTGGAGGAAAGACTTTGGACAAGGAGGGCGTTTCTTTTTGAGTAGAGTGTTTTAAATATTTTAGCCTTAGAATGATATGTCAGTATTTAAAATAAATAGAAGAAGAGCAGGCAGACAAAGACAACTGGATTGTTCTTGGAGGAAGTGTCCTGTTTTTTTACCTTGTTTCTAATTTTTGATCGATACTCGTGCTCTGATGGGGAGGGGGGTCGGTGAGTGAGTGTCAGAAAATGAATAGCAGCAGCCTTTGCATTCAGTCCCTAGAACTAGTGCATTCAGTCAAATCTTGTGGCAGAGTGGTCAATGTGTATGTAGCATCTTTTAAATGAGATAAGAGGTTTTCGGTTACTTGGAGGTTTTAACTACTTTCTCCTGTGTCGCCTTGAAGAAAGTCAGCTCCTCTCAGTACTCGTGAACATTACAAATTGTCAGGTAAATCTATGCTTTCATATTTGTTATCTTTGGATGTGACATAATGACTGAAGGTAATTTTGAAGAACATTTTTTTGACTGAAATACGAATATATCCTTTAATGGAGCAGTAAAATTGCGAAGTGTGATTTGATCTCTTTCAGGACTCAATTTTACGTCCTGTTTAAGTGTATTTTGTGTCAGTGATGTGATGCACAAACCAGATCCTTGCAGAGAATGTACTATTGAATGATAATGCTTCCTAATGTTCCTTATGAGGATTAACAAGGCACAGGAACTGCTCATCCTGAAATATAAAATAAAGGATGAATGAATAAAAACGAAAAGCATCTCAAGTAAAAATCTAATTTTAATTAAGTTGTGGAGAAAGAAAATGTTTATGTTTCATAGTTGGCAGGAAAACACACTAAACAAAAACTGTTTCTGCAAAGACAGGCAGATGAACGAGACGGTGAAACAAATATCTCTGTTCATAGGAAACATAAAATGCTTTTTGTATTTAGGAAGACAAGTTTATTTAAGAGGGATGGAATATCTCATGTGAATAAATTTAAAAAGTACTACTACTGCTTTATCAGGCTTAAATTCTCCAGAAGTGAACCTCAACATGGACTCCATTCATCTTATGAGTAATCTTAAACAAGATTCAGCATGATTTTATTAAGAATAATTCAATTTTTCCAGTCCTTTCCAATAAACCCCAGTTCCTCAAATAGCCTGGAATAGATACAAGGAAAAGCAATGGTGGCTTGATACATGGACGTGGAACTGGAAACCCACGCAGGGCTGAGCAGCACCTGGTCATCTGTGTGAGCCATGCAGCTGAGACATCCTCTGCAGAGCAGGTGAACTACTGCTGCCTCTGCTGGTGGAGTTAGTTTAGTGTTCAAAGAGAACACCACAGCTTAATGGGTTACATAGGTCATCATAAACTATTAAAATGATGATGCATAAACATGTCTGAAGAGAGAATGCAGTTAAATTCACATTTTCTTTAGTGGCATTATACTTTGATTTTGCCTTTTTTTGAACTTTCTAATTCACTGTTAAAAACGTTAACATGACCTTAAATATCCAAAATGTCTGAACCTGTCTCTAGTGCAGCATGCACTCACACAAGAGAAAAGATAAATTGATAGACTGCTTCCATTTACTCCACCACCATCTAACAGTGAGCCGGCAGGGGGAACAATGGTTGCAGTGTATTTGGACGAGAAGTTCAACAACCTGTCAACACAACCTACCAACAGCTGAACACACATTACTCATATTATTACCATGAAGTTTTATTTAGGTATGATGCACTGAATGAATGCAGATCCTACAGCCAGTGAGACCCCATCACTTCTGGTGCTGGCTGCAGCTCAAACTGTGAATGGACAGCGCCACCTATTGAGCGCATGACAAACTACATGTGATGGTCCAGAAAAAAGCATTTGATCTGAAATAATCAGCGCACAAGAGTCACCTGAGAACCCCCACGAAAATGTACAACAAATCTATCAATATGTCTCATATCCTACATGATTTTGATGTGTGTAGTGTATACGGTTCTCAATATTTATGATGTACAGTAACATTGAAACCATATTTATTTTGAAACGTCAATTTTGTTTTTAAATAAAAAAATCTTAACATAAAACTAATTGTGTTTTTTTTGTAAAGATTGGTAAAGGTAGAGTGAATAAATTTCCAGATATGCTCTAGACAAAATGTCCACACTCCAGTCACCACAAATATCTCTCCATGGAAACCTCAAAAAACAAAATCAGTAAAGTAAAAAGGTGTAACTATATCATGTGGCTGAGATGTGTGCAATTTTTGGTGAAGGCAGAATACCAGACTATCAGACTGAGCTCCAAAAAAAACAAGAAAACAACAACAACAAATAAATAAGATTTGACTACAGCTGTAAAATATTACCTGAAGTACGAGAGATTTTAAATACTTGACAGTAATAATAGTTTACCTAAATATGATAGTGATAGTTTAACTAAAATGCACGACTGAATCTGTCTTACAAAGTCTAGGCTGTGGTTTGGTATTTCCAAACACTTTCAAACTGAATTTTAACTCGTAGTTTAAGATGAGCAAAATAAATGCACAATTTAAAATCATTGAAATGCATTCTGAATTCATGATTTTTTTTTTTGCATGATTTTATGAATAGACCAAACAGTAAAACACCCATAACAACAAAACAAAAACGTTCATATTTCAATTTTACTTTTACACACATATATATATACATAGTATAATTTAGCTAACACAAAAGTAATTAGAAATCTAGAATACATTATTTAGCTCATTATTTATAGTTCGTAAAATACAAATCACAAGGAAATCCCTCAAACTAATTTGTTATACAAAATCAGTCATTATGAAAAGACAAATGATGATGCACATTCAGTGGGTGAGTCTTAGGTTTAAAGTGGAGAAGTGACATTATTTTAAAATGTTATTCTTTCAATGAAGAGGCTTTGATCATATTACCAGCTAACTTCCACAGGACCAACAACACAGATGACCAAGGAATAATGTTCAAGTAGCATGAAACATATTGCAAAGAAAGGGAATCTGTAGTTAGCAAATAAGAGCATATTTCTCCTTCAAGTGAATTTATTGTAGCAGAGAGAAAACGATAAAACCTTTTGAATAAGTTCAAAAAAGGTCAGAACTCATACTACCCTGTCATACACCTAAAAATGTCTTTTTCCAGACAGCAGAAAACGATTCAATCAAAAGTGGATTATTCTGACAGTATCCCTCATTTAAATAAGATCAAGCCTGTTCATGTCTGTTAGGGGCCAAAATCACACATTCTCTATATCACTACATTCAAACAATGAATGAATGTCAAGTTCTGGCTATAATGATTTAAGCTTCCAATCTGTATCAGAAAACTGAAATACAGTACACCTTAAACAAATCAATAAAATATCATTGAAAGAAATACACAAAGGCTGGTAGGATTGTCGTTTCAGTCAAAAGTAATCGTGTGGAATTACTGTCAAAGAAATGTCCCCCCGCAGTCTGGACTGTTTCACATCCCCAATTTCAAAAATGTTTGGACATCGAGTCCTTCAGGCTAAAGAGGAAAAGGTCCATCCAGATTGTTTCCATGGAGATGGGGCGGGGGGTGCGCATTGTGGGTAGCTTGCCTAGTGGAGACTCCATTAATGCTGAAGGGACATGCATGTTTAGGAACATGCTTTCATTTTCAGGGAAGTTCCTGCTTATTCCAGCAAGACAATGCCAAGTCACTCTTCCACTTTTATGAACGATGTTGCAAGTCTCAAATTCAAAATGTATATTTATGAAAAAACAAAACGATTATGCATATCATTTCCATCATTACATATCTTTGCATTGCATTCACTTGCAAATAAGTTATTTGCAAATGACGTTATTTTGTTTTTACTGATATTTTACATAATGTCCCAATTTTCTTGGAACTGGGTTTGTAGATAAATGAATTACAAAATACACTTTTGAACAGAGACAAATTTGAACAATGATAGTGATCATTTGTAATACCGCTACCGTACATCAGGGTTGTCTTTAGAGCTTTGCAAACATCTGAACCAAGACAAATGTTGTATGACCGTTGTTCATGACTCCTTGTTTGAATACTATTTGTTAAAAGAAGCTCAACTAGTACCAAGACAAACCTGTTCCCAGCTACACTAAATACTCATCTCTACGAATACAGGACTTTCTGCCCCAAATTTCCAGGAAAGACCAGAGAAACTCTGGAAGCAGCCAGGCCTGTCACCCCTTCAGAGTCAGGGGACAGATATCTGGTACTAGGACAGTGGCTCTTAACCTGGGTTCGATTGAACCCCCGGAGGTCCGGCGGAGGTCAAGAACCCCTGGGGGTGCACCGGCAAACCTAAGGGAGCACTTCTTGAATCTGCACAGACACGGGGAATACAAGAACACAACACTTGCTGAATTCAAGGTGAGGAGAACCAGATTCAATGAAAAGGCTGCTTTTGCTGCTCTTGGATTTGTACCCATCAGCAGTATCGTACAGTATCTCACAGTATCGTACAAAGTTGCTAAGTAGGGTTCGGTGAATACGCAAATAAAACTGGTGGGGTTCAGTACCTCCGACAAGGTTAAGAACCACTGTAGTAGAATCATACTGATAACTGAAGTGCGTATTTTCCATCCAAATATTTACTGAAAAGAATCATCACCTCTTCGTCAGGCTCTCCCAGTCAGCTATAACATTTGTGGTGGTTAGCATGTACATGATTTTTAGAGTGGAGCCAAGTGGACATCCTGTAAATACAGAGTCAGAGACTGATCTATAGTGGTGAACTGCACACAGTCACTAATCCTTCAGTGGTTTCTGTTATTTCAAAGATCTGCAGATGACGCTAAAAGATTACATTCTCATTGACAATGTGGAACATTTTGATGATAAAAAGGTGAAAGAATGAGAGGAATCTTTAGATGAATAATGACGACACACAGACCACCTCTAACCGATGACGTCTCCTCCACCTGAGAGCAGAGGAACATCAGCCAGCTCAGACACCGTTTAGTTGTTCTGTTTGACATACAAAAGATGGAGAAGTAGAGCAGTTTCAAAACAGTCAATTACCCCCAAAGAAAGAAAAACCAAAAGATTAAAACCAAAAAAAAAAAAAAAAATCTTGTAGGGTAACTCGAAAACAAAAATGTTCAATTCGAAAAGTTCCTCCATTCATCTATTTATATACAACAAAATAGCTGCTTCACTTGTTTAAAGTACATTTGTAATAAAAGGTTCTTTATGTTGAGCTTCAAGTTTAAAAAATAAAAAAAATCATACACACATTTATATGTTCTATAAACAGGCTAGGTTGTTTTAGGTTTAACTATGAAAACTATCATATAATTGTTTACAGCGTCCCAGTCTGTCACCTTTCCTCTGTGTGCCTGTGCATTAATATAGATTTCGGCAATTTTCCTATTTGTGTGACAGAAAGAGATTTTAACAAGACCTTGTTGTGAGGATCCAGTGTGAAGAGCATTTCAGCTGCAGTCCTCGTCTTGTTCACGTTTCACTGTCCTCTTCCTCCAGTGTAGGCGTTACATATTTTCAAAATAAAGCATCTGTGGAAATTCTCTAGTCCATGTTTCAGCTCTGTTCAGCCTTACTTCATTTGCCTTCAGCAGTAAAAACACACCATCTTCATGTTTCTTCAAGTTTCCTTCAGATTCCATTCGTCTCTGGACGTTCTGAGCAAAATCTTTTCTCCTCCTGCCACCGACTTGTTTTTGGAGCAAAGCATGTTTTAGCCCAGCCACTGGACTCAGCTCCTGAGCCATCCACTGTTCTCTCAGTGAAGTGCCTGTTTCTGCTCTTCTTGCAGAAAAGCCTGTTTCTCCATCAATTTGCGGAACAGCCCTTGCCTGTTGCTTAGCAGCTGTGTTTGCTGGCCACACTCTGCCACACGTCCTTGGTCAAGCACAGCGACGGCATTTGCATTTTGGATGGTGGACAGACGGTGAGCGATGACCACGACCGTTCTCCCTATGGTTTGAGTGAAAAGGCCACGAAATGATAAATCAAGTGAAACCAAGAAAAAGAAAAAGAGAGTCTCTTTAGTGGGTAAAATTTGAAAAACAACAACATATAAATGTACCTTCCATCAGACGCTCCAAGGCTTCCTGGACCAGTAACTCATTCTCAGCATCCAAAGCACTGAGGAGACACAATAGTTTAAGATTTGTATGAACAAAATAACAGATGTACCTGCATTTAGCACAATGACACACTGTTTCTGAAGGCATCTTTTTAAAACAGATCTAGATAAAGGCAAAAGGATGAAGATAAAGAGGTTATTTTACAACAACTCTTCCATAATCCTCACCTGGTAGCCTCATCCAAAAGTAGGATCTTAGGATTCTGAGGGAGAGAACACAGTATTATCTCACACAGAAGAGCTTAGTTGCACAGTTCAACTGAAGCCAAGTTTGTGCAACAGAATAATTAGATATTGAAGAAGAAAAGAGCATCCATGATGAAAGTAACCTGGTTAAAGGATAACAAATACTATGAGAAGCAGGCAGATCCTTTCTTCCCACTCACCTTGAGCAGAGCTCTGGCTATGGCTACCCTCTGTTTCTGACCACCTGAGAAACAAACATACAACTTCAATTTAATACAAAGCTAACAAAGTATTAGAATATTAATACATTCCTAATTTAAAGTAGCTATTTACATTATTTGATGGAAAAAAAATACAATGCTGAGCACTTCTGTCCAATCATGAGGGAGTGAAGACCCAATGAAAAGTGACATCATGTCAGGGAGATAACAGCTTCCTTACATCAGTGGTGAAGTGGATGCGATCATACTTTGTATGTGTCTCTGCCCCAGTGTCTCACCCGACAATAGCACTCCTTTCTCTCCCACCACGGTGTCAAAGCCCTGAGGAAATGCTTGAATGAAATTGTAGGCGTTGGCCACTCGAGCTGCCCTGTAGATGTCATCACTAGTCACAGCGTCCGGGTCGACGGCCCCGTACGCTATATTATCTCGAATAGAGCATGAAAACAGCACAGGCTCCTGGGATGGAGATAAGGAGAGGGACAATGTCACAGACAATTTCTGCTGTAAGGATCTTAACATTGTGCGTCTACGTGCTTTATCTGTGTAAGCAAGTAAAAGAGTTCACTTATTACCTGGCTGACAGTTCCAATATGTTTCCGCAGCCAATAGGGATTAAGATCTCTGATGTCATGGCCATCAATAGAGATGATTCCTACAGAACAGAGGTGATTCTTTCACATTCAAGGTTATCATCATGCGATTTTAGAAAGTGTCTAATCACAATGCAGGGCTTGATGTTGGTGGTTGAGGATGAAGACATAACAAGCTCGCTCTCACCAGTGTCAGGGTCATACAGCCTCAGCAGCAGCGAGACCAGGGTTGATTTTCCAGATCCACTCGATCCCACCACTGCCATGATGGTACCGGCAGGGACCATCAGACTGAGGTTTTGGAAAATAGGAGTCTCCTTACGTGTCGGGTATGCAAAGGAGACATCGACAAACTCCAGGCCACCCTTCAGCTGGTCTGAAGGAAGTACCAGTCCCTCTGCGGAGGAATAGAGGAAGAGAGATGCAAAGATAGAACAAGTGTTTAGTTCAGCTTTTTTAGTTGTACAATGAAATAATAAAAAAAGAGGAATTGGGTAATTAACTGAGGAATAATAAAATGGGATGGATTATTTTCCTGTTTTTAGAAATGTTTGATGCAAAAATTGGCATAAATGACAAAAAAAAAAACTATCAAACATTTAATACTATGTTTAATACTAACATTTTCTTGCATTTTACAAATATTAATAAACAGTTATAAATAGAACGCCTGACAGCAAACATGCACCTAGTCACATAGATGTGTTGGATACCAACAATTCCCAGTAATACAGTTTTCAATATTCTGCAATGATCAAGGTACAGAAAGTGTTTATTTACAATATTTTTTACAAAAGTGTTGTATTTTTGTATTATGGACACAAATATTTATTAATGTTGTGTCTATTGTGAGGCAAAGGTGCTCATTGATGAAAATAGACATTACATCCCTGCTTTTATCCAAGTACTGACCATTTAGAGGAAATTCAGGCTTTCTATCCAACAGCTCCCAGAGTCTGGTTCCTGCCCCAAAACCCTTCATCAGCTCGGAGTAGAAGGAACTCAGACCTGCACATCAAACACAAAACCACGAGACAGCATGTACAGGATGCACAGCCATTAACTATACATGTAAAGAAATACTCTTATAATAGATAGTGCATGCATGTGTCCATTACCTGCAATACTGATGCCGACCCAGAAGGTATACATGAGAAAAGATGAGAGCTCTCCAACACTCATTTCCTGACTGGCCATCAGAAGGCCTCCTTTGTACAACACCATCAGGATCATGATGTTACCACTGAGGCCGGTCTGAAACACACGTTTCCATCATTTACTCACTTTCTGATAGAAGTAGGAAGTATCAGGACACACAGAGTGAAGATGCAGTAGAGGGACAATTCATGGACTAGCAAAATCCACAACATAAAACATGACAGTTCTCAGGGATCGAGGCAGAAACGTCTCCCCCAAATGACAGCTGATAAAAACAGCAGTGACATCACCATATTCATAAGTATGGTTTTGTCACTAGAGTTGCTGAAGGCCTCTCATTACCAGCCTTGATTACAAAACAAGTACTGTCGTCTGCACCCATAACCCAACTCTGAGCTGATATTTAAAAGTTGCTGAATCTTCACAACTTTGGCCATCGAGTCTTCTTCTAGGTTGGAATTTAAATACATTAAAAACCCCACCTGAGGCCAGCACCTCAGACAAACAGTGAATTGGACTCCGCAATGACTGTTACAAAGAGTGCCACCAAAGTGATCTTTATTTACAAGATAGAATTTAGATTCACTAACAAGCCTACAGACTGAGCTGCAAGTTTAACAGAAACTGCCAGAGAAAAGGAACACAATCCCAAAGCCCTGCTGTGAATGGTAGTTTGTCATGTGGTATTTGCCATGTAATTGACTTGAATATGTGCTAAATTGAAGAAGTATTTAATCCAGCCATATGTATTAATCACAAAAATTATATTTATGTAAAAGTGTTAACTAGCTATGGCCCACTGATGAAATTACTGCAATAATTATGCATATTAAATATTATGTGTGTCTCTGAAATTCCCAGAAACAAACGCAAACTAAGGATTTCCATCAACTGCAGTGTCACTTTGAAAGCATTTGTCACAAGGAGAATCAATGTCTGTCAGGGAGCTGAGCACTAACAGCTATACCCAGTTCAAAAATACACGTATCAAAGACGACAACAGTATTTTGTGACACACACACTCACCACGCCATAGAAGCCAGCTCGTAGTACGGCCTCCTTCTTGGCCAGACTGAAGACTTGATCTGTCTTCTGTGTGTAACTTTTGACTTCCGACAGCTCCTTGCCAAAAGCCCTCACTGTTCGCAGATTGCTGATACGTTCTTCTGCCAACTGCACAAAAAGTAAATTATGACTTCATCTGAATCAAAAATCACTTTATCAACATTTTACATCATAGTGTAATTTTAATTAAGCTACGACTGGCAGTGCAGCATTCACTTCAGGTGTACACACAAACAATATGGTTTCAACACCCCTGACATGACCTTTGGATTCAAGAAAAAAGCTTCACTAAAATTATAGAAGCCAAAGAAAACGAGACTTCTCAATTACAATTTGCCACAGATTCATTCTTTTTAATTTAAGCATCCTTTGATAACTTTATTGTCAAAAAGAAACCTCTTGGATGAGAGGAGAAAACATTTTCAGACTTTCCCTACAAGTTCAGTTAACTTTATTCAACACAGATATCTACCATTACCTGGATGGCTGAGAATCTCCACAGATATGATTAAACATCTTCATCAACAATGTCATGATGAAAATAGATAAACATTTCTCAGCCAGTTCATGGATCTGTGTGTGCTTGTGTCTTCTACCTGTGTAGCTTGTGCGAGTGTGTCCTGTGTGTGTTTAGACACGGAGCGAAGGTATCTGCCATAAACAACTGCAAGACCGGCCACTGGAGGAACGATCAGCAAGACAAAGGTCGCGAGACTGGGGGACACGTAAAACTAAATGTGGAAACAAAGAAAAAGAGCATTTAAAAGAAAAAACACTTAAAACTCACAGTATTTTAAAAACACAGTGAAAAGGCAATGAGAGGGGGAAAAAACAAAGAAAAGAAAAACAGTGCTCTGTTCAGTGGTTGGAGTTACACCCTTTCATTTCCTGGAAAGCTGACAACACCAGGAAAATAATTGTAATTGTCGAAACAAAATAGTTGAAAATGGATATTGGTGGCAGTCTTTGCACAGATGAGCATCATTTAGATTAATAGGGCCACAAAGCTTAAACCTTACCTTCTATAGCAAGAGTGTCAAACTCGTTTTCGACGAGGGCCACATCAGCATAACGGCTGTCCTCAGTAACTAATAAATGTAACTAAATATAACTCAGTGTAATGTAAAACAACTGTATCTACTCCTTAATGTAAAATAATTCTGAATTTATTAGATAACCAAGGTACAAACATTACAGTCACACAGAAAAATTTTGTTTGTTTCTCTGTTCTAACATAAATTCTTTTCATTTGTCAGGTTATTAAACCCACAGAACTCCATCAATCAAGGATCAAACTATCAATCAATTAAGAAAAATAACATCAGACACAAGTTAGGACGTTAACTTTGTTTAAAACGTTCTTGTGGGAGTTAAAATGGGCTGAACTACTGCATTGCGGGAAATGTAGTTTTCAGTCAAAGCATGTGTTTGACCTATTTATTTTTAGACACTCTGACCTTTTATGCTCTGGTGGGCCACATAAAATGATGTGGCGGGCCACATTTGGCCCCTGGGCCTTGAGTTTGACACGTGTTCTATAGGTGAAGGTAACAGTTTCCTGTGTCTTTATTGTGTTAGATCCAGTCATTAAACATAACCCCCCCCCCCTTTCTTCAGCAAACCTGTTTCGACAATCCTATAGTCCACCTAAAGTAGGGTGTCGGGTAACTCCACATATAGTAGCAACAACACAGAACAGAGTGACACACACAAAGGATTTTGACATATTCAGTAGTACTTCCTTGTACTGAGCAGAATGACACTACACAGCACACACCCTAGTCTGATATGGAAGGACTGTCGTATTTTTAAAAGACTGATTGGAAAAGGCAGAAAACAACTGACATATATTAATAAAAACATTGAAAACCAAAGATATAGTGTAATCTTCACTCAGTTTGCAATAATTATATTAAGTGTAAAAGTATTCCAGAAACATAATTTAACTACAATTAGAAGATTGAAGACACAATATAAATGAATCACAGATTGATTCCACATTCAGACATCCCCTGACCAGAATGAACCATTCTGGGCCGGGGGTCCCACTCACCATCATACTGATGCCAGCGATGGCCTGGGCCACAGCTCTCAGCCCGTCGGACAGGTTGTCTGTAATGGAGCGGCCGACAACGGCCGTGTCTGCCGAGAGGCGGTTGATGAGCTCGCCAGTCCTTGTCCTGTCGAAAAATGCCACCTCCTGCATGAGGATGGCGGAGAAGACGGCGGCACGGAGATTACGAACAATCTTTTGACCTGAAGACAGAAGACAAAAACTTCAACAAATGAGTTGTGAACAGTTGCACACAGCTGATGACACTTTTTAGAACATGAGGTTGTTGGGCTCGTTGATTGTATTTGACTTAAACTATTTTTAACAAGTGTCTGTAACATACTGCATATTGTATTGATATATGAGGTGTTGAAAGTGTCTGTTTCTTCTCATGTGGGAGATTCATTCTGCAACGTGATGCAGATACCAGAGTATGGGTTAAACATTTACCGTGTGTCTCTCCCAGTATTTGTCTAATTTATTTGTCTGAGTTTCATGTGTCTCCAGATATTCTCACCTGAGGTCTGCATGAGGTAAACTCTGGCAGCATTCGCTGCCCCACCACACAGGAATACTCCAGTCAGCAAAACACACAACGATGTCAGCGAGGAAGTCATTGTCGCGATGTCTGTGGCACCGCTGTAAATGGTGTCAATCACTTTACCCAGGAGGAATGGAGCTGACATCGTCACAGCACTGGAGACAGTTAAGAAGCCGACAGCAGCTGGAGAGCACAGAACACAGAACGAACGGAAAAGATCAGAATCAAAGCAAAACATATACTGGAAACAGAGCAAAACCTGGAATAACTTTCCTACATGGAGGTTGTAACTTGGAGGAACGGTCATCCAGAAAACATGCAGCCAAAGATACGAGAGGATGTTTTTCAAAGCCTTAAATGTGCTTTAATTGTCCTCCACAAATGTCATAAACAGCTGGGTAGTAGAACTGCATTTATTTGCGGTCATATATATAATGGTAAAAGTTTCTAACCGGAGAAGACTTCACAAAGTCAGATCTACTTCAAATGCCAACTCACGTATTTCAACTCGGATTACTTTCCACTGTATTGTATTCAGTTGTCTCCTTTTCATTTTGAAACAATACCTGTATGATGGCTTGTTGAAAGAACTCTATTATTGGTGTGTTTGTTCTTTGTTCGACTTAATTTGCATAAGAAGACTTTTTTGGAAAAGCTTTCTGCTTTCTTTTGTGAGTTTCCATCACAATGCCAACATTCATTGAGAATTCATATTATGCTTCTCTTATGCGTCCTCCATTTGCTAATTTAAATCTTTTCAAACAAGTTTCCTTTTCCCTTCTTAATAATTTACTTTCTTACACCACATTTCTCACTGCTGTTAGTTATTTCTTAGTACATACCCTTCATTTCTTACATACTGTATTTGCTCCCCTCGCCATGTTGTCACTTTATGTACACTGTTTCTCAAAGAAATACTGACAATACTGACTGTATACAGTGCAATCAATAGGCTTATACTGTATGTGATGCATTTTTTCTCAGACTAAACCGTGACAGCTTATCTAATTACTGTGAAGGGAATGTTTTTTTTTATTTGAATGTTTATACTATGCATAGAAAAGTGCTTGAAAACAGAACAGGTAGTGTTTTCAAAATCAGGAAAAAAGCCTGAAATCTCTGTTTATTTTATGTATTTTCTACAAAAGGAAGAAAGGTTGCACAAACCTACAAGTATATTTGAGTGTGCGGCTTCTGTAAGATCACCTGATCCACATGGCACATGTATTAATGTAGTGGTTTTTGAAGCGACCCAGTCCAAAAGTTTTCTGGACTCCTTCCCCTCTCAGATCACTTCAGCGGTGTGTTTACCTGCCACTCTCCACCTCTCCGAGTGAGCAAATGTCACAATCCTTCTCACGTCCTCCACAGGGACCGTGACCGGAGGCTGGTCTCCTTCCGGCCCCGTCCGCTGCTCCACCGATCCGCCAGCGGAGGGTCTAGACCCAGCCGAGGAGCCGGCGAAGGCGACAGGTGTGTGGGTGAACGTCCTTCCCCGGCCTTCAGGTGAGCAGGAACGAAGCACCGAAACACCTCCGACTGGACTGCGAAACCAGACCGACGCGGTTCTGGGGGAGTAAACGGGGAAGACAGGTGCCGGATGGGCCGAGTACTTGAACCCGGTCGTTTGGGTCTTTTTCCTGGAGGAAGCTGTGAAGGTCGGCGGGTGTAAAAGCCACGACACCCTTGGATGCGTTAGCTTGAACCTGGACAAATGTAATCCCTCTGTGCACCTCGACATGCTAGTGAAAAATCGCATCATTCTGATTGCAAAATATTTAAAAAAAAAAAAATAGATGTGACAAATGGGAATCTAAATATTGGTATTTCCTTTCATTCAATGACTGATAGTGTCGAGGTGTTTCTCATGGACCCAGCCCTCTCATTATAACATTACAGTCCTCCAGCCGTGAGGTCAGTACACCACATCCTCAGCCAGCGTCCTGTCGCGTCATTGTCGGCTTTAGTCCGTTACTATCAGCGTTATCTGCAGCTGACAGCCGCCTTCACCCAGCCTATCTCCTATCGCTGGACGGCTCCAACACCCAGCCTGTCACTGTCATCTGTCGCCGAATATTTGGTTAGCAGGCGGATAAAAGTGAAGCACAAGCTGTCGAAGACAGACAGACGTCAAAATGCACTCTGGAATATAACCATAGTCTCCATGGAGCGTCTTAGGGTAGAGGCAGAAAAGGTGACCCTCGTTCGGTTCCAGTGAACTCCCGATTCCTCATTCTCAGCAGGGGAATGGCTGATGAGCAACGTTAAACAAACTTTCCCAGGCATGAGCAAGCTATCCCAGATCTCTTTTGAGACACTAGTGGCCGCAGTATTAGCACGATAAGCAGATTTATCAAATAAATCGATTAAAATGTTTGCTGATATTTAACATACATCTGAACAGCTTAAATAAAATGTAACATCACCTATGATCAGCGGTAAATG
This sequence comes from Antennarius maculatus, assembly GCA_013358685.1. Taxonomy (NCBI): domain Eukaryota; kingdom Metazoa; phylum Chordata; class Actinopteri; order Lophiiformes; family Antennariidae; genus Antennarius; species Antennarius maculatus. The sequence goes on from CM023606.1 coordinate 75,634, forward strand.
AAGACTGAAATCGAAGATAAGCGGAGTCAACAAAAGTTAAGTTAGCCGACAATCGTAATATCAACACTCGATTGCTTTCAACTGGTCGACGGGGTGAAAGTTGAAAGTTCGCTTGCGTTCCAATCAAGGGGGCACGTGCTCGCTGAGAAGTCGTAAGTGTTCCTGGACCGGTTTACAAAGTTGTATTAAATGAAAGAAGCTACATTTGAATGGCTAGCTCACATACAGCCTCAGTATTGGCTCGTTCTGCTTCCAGCTACAGTATTCAGCTACACAGTTAGCCGTGTTCTATCCAGCGGGTCAGTGTGGAGGGAGCGAAAGGACCTGAGCAGAAAATAATGACATGTAGACTGCCTTCACGGAAAAACTTGTTGAAAATACGTGTCTGTGAGCATGAGCTAAAAATGTCTTATATCATCTGATTGCACGGCATGTTAACATAATGTACAAAAACTCATCCTTCCATTCTGGGATAAACTGTGTAAATGTGGGATTTTTTGTCATTTTGAACATAAATAATGGCGGTTGTTGACCGTTGAGCAGACGTTTAGTACAGCCTTATTATACACAACTCCGTCAGGCTCGCTACGTGTGTGAGCGTCAGCATTGACATGTTATATCCTGTGAAGTTCATGTGGACAACAAAAGTGACAACTCCAGTTCGAAAAAGTAGAGCTCCGTTGTTCACCATCAGTAATTCATCATATCAAAAGAATCCGAATCAGGAGAAATCTCTGCACCAAAGCCTCAGAGATGAAACTCAGCGCTCAACACGAGTGATTTTTGATGTCAGGGGGAACTGCAACATAAACTGATGTGATTCTATGAAGCATCTTAGTATATGGGTTCAGACTTGTCAGATAACTATGGAAGCCATAGAAAAGAAAGAACACCAGTTCCATCAATCTAATTAAAAAAAAAAAATTAACTGTATTAATCCCCAAAGCGAAATTAGAAGTCCACTCTACACACAGGTTAGTAGTTACATGGATCTATATATAGTGTGTACAGGCCCCTAACACACATACACAAGGGGCCTGTGGGCATACAGGTAGAGTGGTGGGCAGCTCCTTCATGGTGTGGCTCCAATGAGCAACTTGTAAAGGGGATGGCGCCTTGCTCAAGGGCGCCCCAGCAATGCTTGGGAGGTGAGCTGATGCCTCCCACTGTCGGATGGGAACTGGAATTGAGCCGCCAATCTTGGGAACATTGGACGATCTGTTCTACTGCTGAGACATTGCCGCCCCTTGTTGCTATTGTTAATCATAAATGTTTTTTAAAAAACATTAATGCCGGCATGCCTATCAGTCCAGCATCTTTTCAAGCCTGTAATCTGTGGCAGTCCTCTTGTCCTGTCCAGTACTAAAGCAACATAGAATTTACAGTTGCGAAATACTGCTTTATATTGCGATGCTTTAAACATGTACTTCAGTATATTTTACTAATCGTACGTATATGTCCATAAAACGTATTTCTTTATGTAGAAAATTAATGTGAACTAGAGCACAACAGTTACCAAAAGCAGCAATATTGAAAAAAAGAGAAATTTTCAGGAATGGATGAAGGTGTATGTCTTGTGCCTGAGGTGGATCTCTTCTTCACTGTTTTATATTGAGGGATGTTTGCACTTACCAGCATATTTTAATGTAAAGCACACATTTCTGTTGTCATGGTTGCTGTGGGCCCCCCCCCACCCCTCGACGTCTACTCTCCTTGAATGGATTTCATACTGATTATACCGCTGATTTAATGTTTACACCTTTGTGCTTTTCTCGTTTGTTGTGTTTACTCTCACTGCCACTGACTCATTTCTCCACTCCTGATCAGGATTGCACAGCAGTGGCACCAGCTGTAGCAATGGCTGCCATCTATTCCGGTATCCATCTAAAACTCAAGAGTCCTCAGACTCCGTGGGAGGACAAGTTAAAGCTGGCACGTTTTGCCTGGATCTCCACTCAGTGCTTATTGCCAAATAAAGAACAGGTAAATGTGGAAGCTGTGTTGCAAAATATTTGTGTGATGTAATACTTCTCTCTTGGCCTGCACAGTGCATCAAGGTTTCACTATCACTGGGTTGTGCTTGGTGGTGGTGGTGTTTTTCCTACTCCTACCATGATATTTGCCTTCTTATGCATTAATAAACTAACATGGCCCAGTCCTGTGCCAAATTTTAGTGATCCAGTAGTCCTGACGGTGGCACTGCAGCAACGCTCTGAAAATTAAAAGAAAAATAGATTCGGTGTATCTCCTCTCTAATTTTTTCCTATATTGACCATACTGTTATTGTGCTGTAGTCTGATCCAGGCATGATTTGAAGTGTCAAATATCAACCATGCAGTTCATAAAATGCTTCACTGTTAACAGTGCTGTCAAGAAATTCAGCAAAATCTCACAATATAATGTTCTTTCAAAAAATCTGGTGTCCTGATAGATGTAGTGAGTTACAGCCTTGTATCTCTATCATGTTAACAATGGCAAACAGAGTGAGAGAAAACATTTAAATGTCAGTGTCTTACTTATGTAAACTGACTAAAGTAAATTTAACATATCTCTATGAATTTCACATGTGGCCAGAAATTTGTCTTGATAGCAGCATATGCCTGAAACCATTCATTCATTTGCGTGTGCTGGGGCCAGCAAACACCATAAAACTCGCAAGGCAGGAAAGTGAAGACCGGTTATTTAGAAGAGATGATTAATTCAAGCGCTGTCGCCTCACAACACGGCGGGTCCGGTTTGTGTGGAGTTTGCATGTTCTTCCCGTGTCTGGGGGGGTTCTCTCCGGGTTCTCTGGCTCCCTCCCACCTCCAAAAGCATGCGCTTCAGGTTGATTGGCCGGTCCCAGAAAATGGATGGAGGGATGGATTAATTCAAGAACTGGTTTGGGTGGTGCTGATGACAAACCCTGAAAACTTTTTACTGGTCTCATGTTTTTCCTCTCACTTAAATTCTTCCTCATTCTCCCTTTTGTCTTCCTCTTGACAACATACTCGTAGATGCACGCAGCGCTGTGGCTCGATCAAAATGATCGTGATGTGCCACCGGTGGCGAAGGCATCGTTCTTCCTTTTTACCTGCTTCAATCTGGTGGCGTCAGTCTGATTTGAGAACCCTGATTAGTTGATAATGTTATTAATGTGTCTACTGTACATTTACTTATCACCCATTTGTATGTAATATGCCTCCTGATTGAGCCTATCATGATTTTATAATCTTATAAAAACACCTTTGTGTCACTTCTGGGATACATGAAAAAGATTGGCTGTAGAAGTGAATTTAACAGCAGCGTGTGCACAGTTTGTCTACTGCCTGTTTGTGTTTCCTCTGTAGGTGCTGTTGGACTGGTGCACCCACGTTCTGACAGGCTGGTACAATCAGAAGGTGGTGTTTTCTCAGAATGTTTTGGAAGGATTGTGGTTTTACCTGGATGATCTCCTTCACAGCAGGAAGCTCCACTCTCTCGTTAAACAGGGCAAGACCATTACCCTGAGGCTTAACATGGCACAGGTGAGCTGACAATTCCCAAATGAAAACACTCCCACAAATTTTGTGATTGTTACCATATTATCACTTCTTGAACTAGTTCATTGAACCCTAGAAACAAGGTGTGTTAGCATAAGGTCTTACATGCGTCTCTTTTCCGTTTGCCTGTAGCTGCTGCTTGAACGTCTCCAGGAGTTTATATGTGCTGACACCAAGTCCCCGGTGGGTTTGTCCACTGTACTGAGTGTCTGTCAGGGCCTCCTCTCTTCTCCTGTACTCTCCTCTGTTTTCACCACCAAATATGAGCTCATGGTGGATCTCCTGGCTAAACTCTGCTCTGTGGCCTGCCGTCAGCTACAACAGCCCGTACTCACAGAACCCACAATGGCTGAAGCAGCATATCAGGAAAATGTGACGACTGAGAGTCTTCAAACTTTGCATAGCAACTTGGATAGCTCCCAAATAGAGATGATCGTTGAAAGTTCTTCAGATCAGCTAGAACTAGAGGCCAAGAAATCTCCCAAATCAAAGGGAAACCGCTCAGCTAATTTATTTGACGTACTGCTTCAGGTGCTGTCTTGTTATTTGTCAGTTCAGCGACAACAAGCCAATTCTAACCGAGTCTTCACCATGGTAATCAACCACCTGATCCAGACTTTAGTAGTTCTCAGACACCTGCTGACCTCTGGGGACTTTGCTACTGTTCACACACAGCTGGATCTCCATCAGCAGCTGTGCAAAGACATCCGTTTAAAGATAGACGCCGTCCTGCAGTTGGCTCTGTTTCCGCCTGAGCACCTGAACTCCTACAAGGAAGAGCTCCTGCCAGGTAAAGAAGATTCTGGGAAACGTGGTGGTGGAGGGGCAAAAGGTCCCTTAAAACCGGTCATTGCTATAATTTCCAAACTGGATGCTCAAGGTTACTGCCAGCCATCGCTCCACTACCCTGTGAAGTCCATCACATTATCACTGCTGTTTAAATTCTTTCTGGAAAGCTACGGAAAAGGGAGAGGAGATAGTGAAGAAGCACACAGGATGCTGTGTTTCTATTTTTTCACCAGGTTGGCCCTTGCCTTGGATGTAGCTGTTGATGGACACTGTCTTACATCTGCCAAAGCAGATCAGTCTGTTTCTGTGACCCGTGGGCAGAAACCACCCCCAAACATCTTTTCCCCAGAGAACTGGTGCCTAGCTCTGTTGACTGTAGAGTCCTTGTTAAGCCAGGCTCTGTCAGCTGATATTTACAATGTTGCAGCAGACAGGATACGACATGAAGACGTCCAACTCAACTTTTATAGAGCACTGGGAAAAACGCTCTTAAACCAGGCCCAGCCAAGGTAAAAAAAATACTAATAACATACGGTACAAATAGGCATTTCTTGATTTCAAAAGTAAAAGATAAAGATTTAAAAGTATTTTGAGTCATGCTTTTCTGAGAATGCTTTTTGTAATACTCTAAATTTTATCATGTTGTCTTTCAGCATCCCTGCATGGTATCGCTGTTTCAAGGTGCTTCTGAATCTGAACCATCTGATTCTTGAACCCAACCTCGACCAACTGTTATCTTCAGTTTGGATCAATTCTGAATGCATGGACTCGCGAGTGGAACGGGCCAGACAGGTCTTTAATCCTGAGTTCCATTAGGTTTTTCACCAATGTGATTTTCTACCCTATAATTTGATACTACCTCAAACAGATTACTTTTGACTGAGACAAATCGTTTCCCAACAGCTCGTGGTTTGCAGTCTCTTCCAGACCTACACTAGGCTTCGACAGCTGCCAGGCCTCTTCTCAGAGCTCCTGTCTGTGATCTGTGAGCCAGCCTTGGACCACAATCGTCCTCCATTGCTATCTGACAGCATCTCCGCATCACTCAGGACTTGCCTCCTGGACACTCCCCCTTCTCAGGGTCTAGAAGTCTGCACATTAGTGTTGGAGAGCATCAAGGGGAGTATTCTACCTGAACTGGAGAGGGAGGAAAGAGTGGCAGAGGAGATGGAGATGGAAATTGATGGTGGAACACATGGAATAGGAATGGCAAACGAGCTACAGGTGGCTCAACATAGAGACGATGCATCTCTGAAGCTCTTCTCCCTCTGCCAACTTCTTCATGTTGTTTTATTTAGTCTGAAGACTCTAGATCACACCTCTTCTCTTCCCATAATCAGGCAGAGCCAGTGCCTGATGGAGGAGATACAACAGGTTGTCAAAGATTTACTTCATCTCTTGAAAAATGAAAATATGACAGTAAAAACAAATGCAAATTCAGTGCAAAAGACTCCAAGGAAAGGGAAGAAGAAGGTAAACCTCAAAGAGTCAGAGAGTGTCTCCGAGTCTAAAACAGGAGCACCGTGGGAACATAAGACCCAAGAGGCTGCTCTCCTACTCCGATACACCTGGGTGGAAGTTGACACACTCTTCTCTATCCACTGCAGCAAATACTTATCTCTTGACTCAGCCCAGACAACAGCTAACAAGACTGAATGTTGTGCTCCAATTCTAACAAATATAGATAGTATCATATCTGGTGAGATGTTTCCAGAACATCTACAAGCCTCCTGCAGCCCCGTGAGCAGTTTACTGCTTAAACATCTGGCTTTGCAACAGATGAAGAAAGTTTTTTTAGATACCCCCTCACTATTGGAACCCACCAATGCTGCAGTACTAAGCAGAGCGACCAAGTTTATTTTAGCTGAATCAAAGTTCAGAACGAGTCCAGATAGAGAGCAGGTGTGGGATGGGCAAATAGGGAGTGTGAACGCTGGAACATACCTTGTCTCTCACTGGTATCTAATCACCTCCCATTTGCCATTGATCACTCCCTACATGAATGGAGATGATGTGGACTGCCTGGCAGGTTCAGTTGTCAGTTCAGTCCTCAGCATGCAGAGCGGTGGAGGAAAGGATTCACTTAGTGGTCTGACTGTCTCTGTCATATCTTCACAGCTTCTCCAAAGTCCTGTTTTTGCTGAGTTGCCTTCACTTTTTTCTGCAACAGTTCGTTTCCTTACACAAAAGATCATTGGTGTATTGAAGGCAGCACATGTACCTAAAGTTTGTCCTCTGCGCTTCCAGTTTACGGAGACAAGAGTGGGAAAGAAGTCTTTTGAGAGAGATACAAGTCAGCCTCTCAACATAGTGGACAAAACGACTATAGTTGAGGATATATTGACCTCCTCAAAGACCAGTGAGGTGACCGTATTACTGAGTGACACACAGAGAAAGGAAATTATAAACTTTGTCCAATTATTAACACAGCTAAACCCAGACGGGATAAACCCTGAGGATATCTCTGAAATCTTCCTTCTCCTCTTCTTCACGCTCACCTCCACCTCCAGTCAGTCAGACCAGACAGCTGCAGACCCTCCTGGATCTGGAAGCGATGTAGTCTTCCTGGTGAAGCTGATCAGAATTCTGAATCGTCTCCTAGAGGGTCGAAACTTCCACAGTGTTTTGAAGCACATCCACGGTGGCACTCTGCTGCAGGCTGCAATGTCTTCTCTTCTGAGGCGTAGCAACAACATAAGATATCAAACCAAATGCAGCCCTGATTGGTTGGATTTAATCAAAGCAGTGCAGACCTTCATCAGCTGCTCAGTCCAGTTGATTATAGTCAGAAATAGCAGCGTTCGACTCAATCTGGACCAGTTTGGCACTTATCTTACCAGTAAGGAAGTGACCAGTGGACAAGTTGTGGCTCAGGGATCAGAGGCTGTGTCTGGTAAAGCAGATGTGGGAGCGTCCATCTCGTCTGTTCATCTCCTGCTGGCATCACTGACCACTTTCTCACAAACGATGTCCTCCAACTTAGGAAGAAGTAAACCAATGGATCAGACTCTGAGGCAAATGCTCATAAGAATGACCGCTTCGCTGGGACCTGCTGTAGAGTGGATTCTAAAGGCCCAGACTCTCAGTCAGTCAGTCATCCACCCAGCCAGCATCCTTGGTCAGGCTTTTGTTGTAGAGGTTGTTATTGTCATGCTGCAGTGTGAACTATCCACTCTGTCAGTGGAGGAAGAGAACAATCAGAAGAACCCCAAATTGACCCATATGAGTCTCTATCAGAGCTTCTGCCAACAGATCCTCAAAGAAATAAGTTCTGCCCAAAGGCCCATGGACTTTCTGCTTTCCTCTCTTCATTTTTTGTCCATATTTTACAAAGCTGTGAAGAAGGTGCAGGGAGAGAACAAGCAAGGAGAGGAGACGAAGGGAGGAAAGGAAATCGATGAGTTGTACATGCAGATGCTGCAGAGAGTTTACAGACTGCTGACAGGTAGGGAAACATTTAGGTTTACACAGTACCAGACTTTGAATATACTGCTCTTGATACAGTAGTTCTTTTGATACCATATCTAAAATGAACAAAAGACAGAGAAGCAAAAGTATAAAGTCACTGACAGAAACAACATATCTTTGGTGGTGTGCATTTCTCTGCGTCCTTGAGTGGAGCTCAGTGTACATCTGTTTTTACAGCTTAGAATTTTTTCAATTCTGTTCAATTTTATAATTTTAAATATGTATTATCAAAAGTATTGATGCTTTAGCACTTTTAACAACTTCATTAAGACCAAACATTCACCTGTGTTCAGTTGGTCAGTGTTGCTTGTCCATTCTGTCTATTGCACATATTGTAATGATTTTACAACATGCTTTACTCCACTTCAGCCTAATTTGACAAATGGAAGTTTCTTCTCATTGTCCTTTTTCTGTTGACCCAACAATAAATGAAGCATTTTAATATTAAATGAGATTGTCTTATAATAATCTGTCTCCCACGTTTATAAATGGGGTGGACAAATATAAATATAACATTAGTGGAGCATTTACAGTAGAGCTCTTGTTGTTTTTCAGTTATACATCATATCCTGAATGGAACACGTTCTCACTTTCAGTGTCTTGGCTGTCTTCGAATGATGTTTGTGAGCTGGAGCCGGCCGTGGAGGAGCTGCTGCAACGCCTGGTGGAGAAGAGTACCACAGATCAGTTCAACCTGATGCTGCTGACGATCAGCAAACATCTCGCCTGTGGTCCACTGGTGACTGGAAACTATAGGGTGAGGTCAAGGTCAAGCCCAATAGCTTGTTGTCTTATTTTTCATCTATAAATGTGACTTGTTTGACACTCACTACCCAAAGATGATATTATAGACAATCTGAATGTTCAATGAACGAAAAAAAATGTTCACGCCATTCTCTCATTGGTGAATAAAGTAAATTGAACACTGGATCAGATTTAGTTGTTGAAACGAATTTATACACAACCTTAAGGTTTGTAGGCTCTTCCATATTCTTGCTAGGGTGACTTTTTTGTTTTATTCCAAATCATATTAACAGACACTGTATGCCCTTTTCTCTTCTGCAGGAGTTGCTGTCTGCTGTAATCCTCATCAAGCTGCTGTCCCGCTGTCAGTTACCTGAACCCTGCTCTAAAGCTCTGTGGCTCTTTATACCACAGATTCTATCTGCTATGGTGGTGAGGAAACATTACTGATCCTGTGCCTGTGGGTGTGGGACACTTAATGGGACACAACCACATTTTACAGGGAAACCCTGTTTTTTACCGTGCACATGATAATAAACACTTTGAGTCCGTGTTGTTGATCTTAGTGACATCTGTGATTCTCATACTATAAAATCATCATGTGTGCCGTGTTAGTTTTGTCATTAACTCTGTCTCTTTGTGTGTTACAGTTCTTACTGAGATCGTCCAGTCAGGATGTCTCTCTGACACGACCGTTTACCATTCCTACTGTGATGTCAATGACAACGCTGCTCCGTCAAGGGGAGGGGCTCATCGCAAACCCTCATCATGTGATCTTGGCTATTGGAGCACTCCATTTTGTGCCACTTGACCGCTTGACCCCATTCGTTTACCAGTCGGCGTTCCTGAGTGTTCATGAGGCGTTGTTTGCCATCATCCAGTGTCATCCTCAGGTATTAACATGCAGATAGGTGGAAGGAGGAACTCAACTCAGAGATGAATCCAAAACTGATTCATTTGTGTGGTGGTATCACATTTTTTTCATGTTAGCTAGAAATGGATAAATAGACTTTGTTTTAATTTGGCGCTGCTAGAATACACTGGATATATTGAAGTGATTTTTTTTTAAAACAGCAATTTTTTTGTTGTTTTGTTGTTGCACTAACTAGTTGGTACACCCCCTCCCCACTTTTGGGGTCAAGTCTATCCTTTTATAATCTGAACGTCCTTATAGGTCAAGACGCCTGTATTGAATTTATGATTTAAATTAAATGGAAACTGAGCTTTCAGGATGTCCCAGAGAATTGTTGCTTTAAACAAAATATTTTGGAGAACACAATCAAGCTATAGCTGCACAAAACCTTCAAGTGTCGATATGTACAGCTTTTATCATATGTGCTTGTGTTGAATTCAAGTGTCAAACAGAACAACTTCCTTCCCTTCAAAAAGCCTTAGCATCCATTTTTCAGCACACAGATTAGCACAGCTAGTTGATATCAGATGTTTGTGAATGAAGGAGATTGACGGGGCAGCGTATACATTTATAGGGAAAAAGAATAGAGTGATGTTATGATGAGTGGAGAGGAGGAGTTTATGGAATAAAATATTCTAATGTGATTTGAACGTGATGAAGGTGGACAAACAGAGTTTCAGGACTAAACAAAGAGAGGGTTGGGAGCTGGGAAAGGAGATGTGATGGGACCAAGGCGGGAGGGCGAAATGAGAGGCAGGAGAGCTGGCAGATGGGATAGGTTGGCGTGGAGCTGGTTTAAGTTGATGGAAACCATTACTGGGCTCCAAACAGAGCTGATGACATCACCTGCCGCTTCTTTATATTCTTTTTCTCTAACCTTGACTGGAAAACAGAGAGATGAAGTTTTGTACATAGATGCAAATACAGTCCTTGTGGAAATCAAGTCATTTTTGGACTGTTTATGAATGTTGTGTTATAACTGAACTTATAACTTGTGTTATACCAGTGATGAAAGTGATGTAGATGAATAACATTGGCCTGTTTACTCCAAATTTGAAAAGGGTTTTTCTGTTCAACTTGTAACCTATCACTTAACCGCCTTTTTAATTTGATCACGATTCTGTAAATTTAGAAAAAAGAATCTTACGTTAAATGCACTGCACCACATTTTTACAGATTTTGCAGGAGTTTTTATGTATATATGATGGAATTATCAGAAGGTCCTGTTGACATGAAAGTTTACTCTATAAAATATGTTCAGCTATCACTTACAGAGAATCATGTCATCCGTCCATATGCTGTAACTACATATCCTAATGTGACAAATGTTCAACTTGTGAAATATGTTTTGTAACCTTGCTAACCTTGTTTGTCCAGGTAATGTTGAAAGCAGCGCCATCCTTCTTAAATGTCTTCCATCGTCTGTTGACATCCATCATGCAGGAGGGTCGACAGCGAGGGGACGGCAACACAGGTAAACGCATCCGACACAGACAAGGACAACAAGCTGTGTTCTATTACCGTGAATTTAAAGGAATACTTTACAAAGAAATATGCAGAAAATGTTATATATGTTTGTCAAAACATATCTCCCTCACTTTCAATAGCATGCAGGCACGTGTTCCGTTATGGTCCGTGAGCAACATGTTTAAGTATCTGGACTTTTCATCATGTTTTTTTCCCTTAGTTTCTGGTTGTACAGGCTTTAGCATAAACCTGTAATCAGTGTACACCAAATGCAGCAAGAGATGCATCCAAACCACTAAATCCTGCCTGTAAACCACTGTAAATATATCTGAGGCTGATGACTAAAGGAACAAATTTGATTTGCACACTGGTTATAAATCAAAATTGTTTTTTGTTCCTTTGAAGGTCCAGAGAGTGACGTGTATCTGGAGTGTTCCAGGTTGATTGAGAGGATGTATTCTCACATTGCTACCACAGCTGAGAGCTTCACCACGCTGTCAGCCTTCATGGTGGCTCATTACGTCACGGAGCTGCAGAAGGTATGCGAGCATGAACGAGGCAGCAGGCTCTCGGCTGATCCTTTGATCCGGCCCGGTTTGTCTGGTTGTGCGTGTTGAGCTCTCTGACAGAGAGGGAGAAGCTCAGACTTTTGAAATGCCAAGTATCTGCTGTGCCAAGGTTGTTGGTGTTCATGGATGAGTGATGAGTAAACAGGACTAGGATTACTTGTAAGTTTTATGTTCGCCACAGAGCAGTGAGTCACGTCTGGTCTGTGAACACGTCTCACTGCTACCAGACTGTATTTATCCAACTCAGCAGTTTCCTGCATTGGAAGAAAGTCACTAAAGTATCCATCCAGACAGACAGAAGTAGTGACAGAGGTGTTTTGGAGTATTTGAGTTCTATGTGAGTCATCTAATAATCCTGAAATTGGAATTAAATTGTGCCTTTAATGGACCTTTTCAAAGAGATGGACCTCTCACGTAAGTGAGACGTAATTTAGTTTCTAATGGAACTTCACCTGAGCTGAACTTTTCGTGCAGCCTCCAGGTGTTGTTCCACCAGAGCAGAGCAGCAGTTCAAAAGGTGCAGTTTCTGGTAGAGTTTAGGATTTGGGGTACCTGTACTTATCTTGGTATTGAACTACTTAAGCATGCTCTTATCTTGAAATTCAGATTACAACAGCACTCATTTTTAATGCATATCAAACTCATGATGGACATTTTTAACAAAAATACATCAGAATGGAAGCAGCATAACCAGAAGCATCGTCTGTTTTAGTTTATGCCTTGTGGGCTGCAGCGTTCTGGGATGCTTGCTTTCCATCAGTACACCTCTAGATGTTTTTCTCTCTAGATTTTTAGATTTGTAATTTCAGCTCCAATGTAAACAAAACTTCAACAACTTTTTCTTTTTCTGTGTTACAGAATTCACAACTTTGTTTGGCATTCTAGCCATTAACATCTTACTTTTTGAAACATATTTGGACAAGAAAGTGGAATTGGGAGAATACACAAGGTAGCCAAAACCAAAATGTAGTCCAAATTTATCATTGACGTTACTCTAAATGGGATCATAATTTGAAAATTTAAAATTGTGCTGTATACTGTCGTAAGCAAGATTACTTAACTTCTATTTTTCAAATACGGTTATTGGAAGAATATACTTTTCATCAGCTGTTTCCAACAACAAATGGAAATTATGGGAATCATTCATTTTCAAACTGCTGAAAACTTGTTAGCCACAGCATCCTAAACCATGCACTCATTAGAAATGAATTTAATGAGGTGATAAATTAAGAGAAGTAGGGTCCTATTGTCTTAAGCTTACACAAGGTCTAGTCTATTTTTGAGATCACTGGAATCATGACTTCCTGATTGTAATGGCAGGTTAATGGTTTTACTTTTTAAACCTTTCATCCATATTTTATTTTCAGTGCTTTCAGATCCAATCAGACTTGTACAGCTCGATCTGGCCACAGAAAAACCTTTTTTTAACTGCTTGTAAAGTGTGCCTCAAATGCATTGGCTCTCTCCGATATTTATGATCGGTTTCATTATAAAAATCTGTCCTCTTCATTCTTAAATTTAACTTCATTGAAGCAATTAACTTCAAAAGGTAAGAACTTCTGTATGTGTCCTTCTTTTTCTGCCACCATTAATCAAGCTCACCATTTGTGTTACACTGGACCAAAGGAAGTACTGTACAGTATCTTCAGACCCACAATTAGGATGGGACAGAAACACACACACACACACACACACATACACACACACACACACACACACACACACACACACACACACACACACACACACACACACACACACACACACACACACACACCATAGAGAAAGACAAAAAAAAATTTAAAATGAAGAAACCAGGACATGAAATACACAAACATACTGGAACATCCACTCCAGGTGGAAAATTGGCTTCCCGCTAGTTATTTTGACAAAGTACTAATTGATGTTTTTTGTTTGCAAAGAAAATAAAACTTCAAAATAAATGACACCATTATGTGCTGCTGCCTATGTATGTATGTATGAACTGTTTTTTTATGTTGCCCTTGTTAGACACAGTCATCAGAACAGTCATTGTAAGGCCTTTGTAAGCCTTCTGCTCATGGTTTGCAGCACCTGTGTACCTGTGGGGTGTAATGTTACCTGGATGAACATGCACTCATTGTTGAAATTCACCCAAGCATGTTGTGCAGTTTTCCTTGAGCACAAAGGGCTTTGTTGCAGGCATATACTGTACAATATATATTATTACCATAGACAGCAGATCCTGGTGTAGTTTACTCTTGTTGCCAAGGTAGAAGTGAAGTATTAGGCAATATATATTGTACTAGAGGGAACTTGTGGAAATTCCATGATAAAATAATATCAGACTTCACACCAAACATATAAAACAAATGTGTTGGTTTATAAACCAAACGCACCAACATAGACAAAAGTCACCGTGGTGACGTAACGACTTTATGTCGGCCAATCATGGATGGCGCTGGGCGGGGCATTGTAAAGCTGTAGATGAATGCTAGCAGGCTAACTGGAGAAAGAAAGCTAACTACTGGTGAGACTGGTAAAGGAGCTAACGCTAAAGGAAAAGGCTCCTGTCCAAAGAGCAGGTGTTAAAGAAATGTTAGAGAAGTGATGGTTCTGTTAGTGACTACATGAACACAACTGTATGGAGTTACTAAAGACAGCCCCCCAGGAGCATTGTGGGTACTACATGGATAGTCCCATTCCAAACAGAAACCCTAGCTAGACAGACTGTTGGTGCTAACAGCTAGTTTCACTCACTAATGGTTGTTTAGTGTGGTTCTGCTGTTTGGACTCTCTGCTCACTAACATGAACATTGTGAACAGTTCTGACTCTAGATGATGGGACCTGGAGTCCAGTAGAGGAGTTCCTGCTAACATAGCAGACTATGTTGGTCACATGATTCCTTCTGGCAGATGCACTGTGGTTGGTTGGGTACTTGATTGACAGGTAGTGGGTGGAGTTGGTGACAGTGTGATACTTTCAAGTGAGCTTATTCAAATATATAGGTGAGGATGGCACTTAAAAATATTCTTTTTCTTGTGATTCAGAAATGGTTTAGATCCTCTTTGTGTTCAGTTCAATTTAGAAAACATCTGTTATGATAGCTTATTGATTTACGTGAGGAGTTTATTTTTCTGCCAATGGTTTAAATCCATGTTTACCGACCCCTTCTGTAAACGCATCTCATACCTGTATTTTCTGTCTGCTCCCAGCTGAAGTAATCAATTGGTTATCAGTGTGGACTCTTTGTAGTGGTCAACATTCGTATTTAAATATCTACCGAAAGGATATGTGACGCTGCCCGTCATTTTGTTACTCAAATCGAAGCATGAGATTATGAAGCTGGATGTGAGATTAAAGTGAATATTCAGTCATCCTGATGCATAGTACATGAAGTAATGCAATATGCCTTCCCCAGGAAGTCCCTTAGGCCATATGCAGACAATCAGTATCATGTTGCCTTTAATTAACTGAGAAAGAAAGAAATACAGTCTTGTGGAACATCGGGAAGCAGAGATTACAATTGTGATTTCAACCAGTGAAACAAAGACTTATGGAAAGGATATGAACACTGTTTGACAAGTCCATCTGTCTTGCTTATTGCTATACTTTGAGCAGTCTTTTCTCCTGTGCTCTCCTCCATTTTTTGTCCTGTTCCATTATTGCCCTCACATTTACCTCTGCAGGTTACTCTGCGACCAGACATTAAGATGCATCTGACAGAGGGCATCTATCGGATTCTGGACCTCTGCATGGAGCGGGATATAAAGTTTCTAATGGCCGGACTGCACATGGGAGTCAGAGAGGTGTTCAATGAGCTGTACAGCAGCTACACTCACTACCACAAAGCGCAGAGGCAAGGAGAGGACAAGTACACTGTTTGACCAAGTTCTTTCAACCTTTGGTTTACCTGTCAATTAAACTCTATTTTGACCAGGTTGTAAACAAGTGGAAATCTTTCACAGGTATTTCTTTTCATTGAGACATCAAACACAGCAGTTTGTAGCTGCCACATGGTATGTAAACATAGACAAATGAATGCATAAAAATTTAATTCCTAATTATTATGTTAAGTATGTTTTCTATATTGCTTTTTGTTTTCTACCAAAATATAACATCACTGACATATTGAAAATTAAATTCTAACACATCCCAAGCCTGTTTACATACAATAATATCATAAGCTATATTGTTCAAATCCTATTGGATGTTATGTTTACTGCCAAATATTTTATCAGTTGTTTGTAATACCTAAATCACATCATCATTTTACTTTTTTTTTTAACTTTTACTGACCACTACATGCTCAAAATCATTGAACACCTTGAGGAAAACTACCTGTAAGACTTTGTAGACTATCATTTTGCCACTGCTGCAAATGTGACAGTAACTTTTCCTCCCTTCTGTTACCTTGTACCTGCTCATGAGGGACTGTTGGTCTCTGGAGCATTAACAGTACAGTCGATCAAATACAGCTGACTTCATTTGATGCATAACCAGGCTCCAGCTTCCACCAGTGTTCCTGAGGGATCTTAGCCCATTCCTTGTGGGCAAAAAGCCACCAGATCTGAGTTTATATTCTGCAACTCCCTTATTTTAACTCTCTTTCTGTGGGATTCAACTCTGGTGAGTCTGACAACCACTCCAGAATGATCCAGGACTGAAACTAAGCCTTTATCAATTTCGACATAACACTGATCCAAAGGCTCATATTAGTGCTTTACTTGACAGCCCTTGAAAAAGGGTTTTATTTCATTGTTCAGTGTCCCAAAACCTCTGATCTGGATGGCTTTGAACTACTTGACCTGACGTTTCTCATAATTTTGCATCAACAGTGGTGAGCATCTTGGATCTGTGGTTTTAAAACAACTAAACTAGGTCAATGATGGCTAGCACAGTACCTTATTTCCAAACGTGTGCTCTAATAGACAACTTGAATATTTGCTGTGATGCATCTGTAATACCAGTGTGGAGTGCTGTAGCATGCTAAGAGTACTATAAAAATAAAGGTGAACAGAAAACATGGATTTGTAGGCTCTTACCAGCTTACTGTTTTGGGGAGTTTCACGAATCAAATTTAAGGAAATAAGCAGAGAAAAACATACTTTTTTCTACTATTAATAGAAAACTCAAGTCTTGTGATAAACTCAGAAACATTTTTGAGGGTGTTCTGCACTTTAGTTCACATGGTAAGACGGAAAATACCTGTTTTTTTCCCCAAATTTGTGACCCAAAGATTAAGTGTCATTATAAAATATATTCAGTATTTGTACAATGCAGGTCTATAAAACCCATTTTATTGTACTGTTGTGTGTCATCCCTAATATATGCCCCACTAGCTGTTTGCTGTTTTTAGGTTGATTGACAGTTGTTTTGCTTTCAGTTGTTGGTACAAAGGCTGGTGGGAAGTGACAACGCAGGTTTTTTATACTATAAATGTATCATCATAACTGACATTTTTATAAATATGAAACCAAACCAGACCCATGACAAAGTGAAGATCAAGAACAGCGCTTTGAAAATCCACAGGGATTCATATTAGTGCTTTACTTGACAAAATAATGATATAGAGCTTTGATGTATTGAAGTCAGTAAAACAGAAGTCCACATTTAACAAGTCAGTTTCCATTTCATTGTTTGTTAAATCCTCACTGTAGTAAGAGGAGTCATTTCAACATTAAAAGGTTTGAGAACCTATGTTGACAGTTGCTTTTACTTGAACCTGATAAGGTAGATGTAGCTGTCAGATAGCGGAGTAGAAAATACTAAAATGAATAAAATGAGTTCTCTGCTGTACCTGCATGTGCAACATTTCCTCCTCTTTCTGTAATAAGAGCTTTGATCAGATGAGATGAAAACACCCCATTTACAGGTGACAATATTTAACCTAAGAATTTTGGAAAAACTTGGAAATGTAAAATTCTAGTTTAATTAGTATCAAAGCCCGACTTGAGAAAATTAAATGTCTATAAAAACTTTAAAGTGCCTCTTGCCTCAGTTAGGGCTTCACATATGAGGCATTTAACAGTTCTGACAGTGCATAGCTTGAACACATCTTTAAAGGCCTCTCACAGCATTTTTCAGAACGGTTGGATATTGTTATTCTCATCTGCCATTGGTACCTCAAAAACCCAGCAGGTCTAAGGTGTATAAATGAGTAAGACGGACCTGTAGTTGACCTGACTTGTATTCCCTATAGAGCTGAGAGCTGACACCTGCCAGGGTCGTAACATCACCAGCAGAGAACTCTTGTCGAAACCCAGCTTTGTTTTTTATGCTGTTTGTGCTCGAGCATCCTCTAGTTGAAGAATAAACTCTTGATTTATTTCTTAGGCTTGAAAGTAATGTAAAGCTTTTTGTAAGGTCTTTTGGTATTTTGTATTAATCGACTGGTCACATTGAACCAGCTCACCAACACTATTGACATTATATGGACTTAAGTGTGAGGGCACCTTGCCATTTTCCTGTAACTGCTTATCCTGTGTTTGGTGACTGCAGAATGATTATGCCCACTGGTGGGCATAATCATTCACAGACACGGAACATGCAGAAACCACTCAGAAAAGTTACAGGTCGTTTCTGCTATGAGGCGGCATCGCTGCCCACTCTGCAGCCATGCTGCCCTCTTCTAAATTCATGGGGTTAAAGTTGCAACTATAATAGCTTCAACTATTCAGAAAAGGCTTTCTACATGATTTTGTGTCTGTGGGATTTTTTTATTACTATTTTTACCCCGAAGAGCATTTGTAAGGTCAGGTACTAATATTTAGTGAGAAGCCCTGGCTCAAAATATCTATTCCAGTTCATCCCTAAAGTGTTTCATGGGTCTGAGGTCAAGGCTCTTTAAAGGCTCTTCCACAACAAACTCACCAAAGCATGTCTTCATGGACCGGACTTTAAGCACTAGGACCTAGTCTTGTTGGAACACCAAATGGCCTGACCTGGAAAGGTCCCACAAAGTTGGAGGCATACAGTTGAAAAACAACCCCTTACCATCATCCCTAAACTAACTTTAACCCAACGTAGTCACATAACTAACGTTCTCCTAGCAACTGCCAAAGAGACTCATCCATCAGTGTCTGACAGAGGAGGGATTTGTCACTCCACAGAACGTGTTTCCACTGATCCAGAGTACAGTTGTAGAGTACTTTACATCCCTTTACATGACTCTTGGCATTGTGTTTGGTGACGTAAGGCTTACATGCTGCTGCTCAGCCAAGGAAATCCATTCCATGAAGCTCCAGTTGCACAATTGTTGTGCTGATGTTACTGCCAGGAAGTTTTGAACTCTACAGTCAACAGAAATTTCATTGGTTTTACTATGTCCCTCAGCACTCTGACTACTCTCTGTGGATTTATGTGTTCTGAAATAATGTGGTCTCTAAAAATTTCCACATTTTCAGTAATACCAGCCAACATTTGAATGAGGAACACTTAGCAGGGAAGAAATTTCACAAACTGAATCAAGAATAGCATCAGTAGACAGAATGGGAATTGAGAGTCAACAATTCAGGATCTCTGAATTCTACAATTAAATTGTTCGGGACTATTTCTCACATTTGATGTTTCACGCCTAAAGGAAACATTTTTTTGTTGTTGCAGCAGTTCATTCAGTTCCACAAGCAGTACCACTGTACAGCACGGCTGGAGGTGATATAAACACACACTGTCTTCAGACTCCAGTACTGTTGGCAGCAGTGTGTGTGTGTGTGTGTGTGTGTGTGTGTGTGTGTGTGTGTGTGTAATACTAGAGGGACGCTCCCCAGAGACGTCGCACAAAGTGTGTATTGATCACATTTTTAACTGTGACTGCAGGGGTTTTTCTCTCTCTAGTCAAAATTACTTTTTGTCACCATTAAAATAGAGGAAGTGAGAGATTGAACTCCAATCATGAACTAGTATTTTTAGTTACACCATTTTTAGGTATGGGTTCAAAATTTTTTCTCATTTTGAATTTCAGTTTCTTTCAACACAAAATCTAATTATTTGTGAACAGAATGAACTCCTTTAGGGACAGAGGAGAATGATGGGAAGGAAGGAACTGAAGAAATGAAAAACTAGAAGAATGTGACTATTTGAAAAAATAAAATAATAATAATTAATTTCATATCATATCTCAACCATGGTCTCAACCAGACCAGATAAAGAAAAGGTATTTGTCTAACACGTCTAACCCATTTGACTGCCCCTCTGGCGCCCCTAGCGTCTCCCAGGAGCACACGCAGCTCCACAGCAGACATATTCCACGATGATCCTAAATCCTCCCCTTCTCCCACAATCACGCAACTGAAATTTCTCCCCAGTCGCTCACGGTGAGTTTCCACACCCGCCGGTCACACCGCCGCGGCGCGTGATCGCCCGACACGGACCGAAGCGCTGCCAGTCGAAGCCCTTCCTCCTCCAGGGCTGCCCGACACGGCGTTTGATTGGATTAGAGCCGCCTAGCCTTTGCCCTCTCACCCCGCTGATGTTGCCTGGCTGCTTCCTGCTCTCTCCGCTCCCCCTCACCGACTGACGAAGCTTGCCGAAGCCGCACGGCGAAGCGCCAAACGCGGACGCAGCCGACTGGGACGAGTCGCGACAAAGAGAGCAGACCGCAGCTGAACCGAGACGGGCGGAAGAAGACGCGGCAGCTATGCGGAGGAAATCAAGGATCATGCTGTGCTTCGCTGTGCTCTGGGTGCTGGGGATAGCCTACTACTTCTACTCGGGCACAGCGTTGAGTCGAAAGGTAGGCTTTCAGTCCTCCGTTGCTTTTTTTCTGGCTACGTGGGTCTTCTCGGTGTCTGCGGGTTTTCCTTCGGGACAAAGCGGAGATGGAGCGGAGTGATGCGGCGCTGACGAGCCTCTTGTCGGGGTCTCCGTGTCGGCGCTGCATCGATGCTTTGAGGAATGTGAAAAGGGCCTGCTAGTGTCAGTGGGCAGGCACTGACTCGGTGGAGACGAGCGTGGAAAGGGGGCAGCGGGTCCGACCGGGCGGGTGGACATTACCTCCTGCGGTGCCGGTGATTGCCCTTCCGTGGCAGTGGGAGCCGAAGCACGTCCACGCCGGTGAGCGTGTTAGCGACTTTAACGTCACAGCCGTGGGTAATGTGAGCGGAAGAAAGGTGAAAGCATGCAGGGGGGTTATTATCGATGTTAGGTGGCTGGCCCGCTTCAGGGCCGGGGGTGGGGGTGGTGATGGGGGTGGGAGGACAGTCAGCCTCTGGAGCACGTCAGCACAAGCTGCTGCTCCAAGGCCAGCAGAGTTCAAGAAGTGTCCAGACTGGTCCAAGGACTGGGGCAACAGAGGAACAGTTAGGACAGCACTGGGGCAACAGTGGGACAACAGAGGAACAGTTAGGACAGCACTGGGGCAACAGTGGGACAACAGAGGAACAGTTAGGACAGCACTGGGGCAACAGTGGGACAACAGAGGAACAGTTAGGACAGCACTGGGGCAACAGTGGGACAACAGAGGAACAGTTAGGACAGCACTGGGGCAACAGTGGGACAACAGAGGAACAGTTAGGACAGCATTGGGGCAACAGTGGGACAACAGAGGAACATTTAGGACAGCACTGGGGCAACAGTGGGACAACAGAGGAACAGTTAGGACAGCACTGGGGCAACAGTGGGACAACAGAGGAACAGTTAGGACAGCATTGGGGCAACAGTGGGACAACAGAGGAACAGTTAGGACAGCACTGGGGCAACAGTGGGACAACAGAGGAACAGTTAGGACAGCATTGGGGCAACAGTGGGACAACAGAGGAACAGTTAGGACAGCACTGGGGCAACAGTGGGACAACAGAGGAACAGTTAGGACAGCACTGGGGCAACAGAGGAACAGATAGGACAGCACTGGGGCAACAGTGGGACAACAGAGGAACAGTTAGGACAGCACTGGGGCAACAGTGGGACAACAGAGGAACAGTTAGGACAGCACTGGGGCAACAGTGGGACAACAGAGGAACAGTTAGGACAGCATTGGGGCAACAGTGGGACAACAGAGGAACAGTTAGGATAGCACTGGGGCAACAGTGGGACAACAGAGGAACAGTTAGGACAGCACTGGGGCAACAGAGGAACAGTTAGGACAGCACTGGGGCAACAGTGGGACAACAGAGGAACAGTTAGGACAGCATTGGGGCAACAGTGGGACAACAGAGGAACAGTTAGGACAGCACTGGGGCAACAGAGGAACAGTTAGGATAGCACTGGGGCAACAGTGGGACAACAGAGGAACAGTTAGGACAGCACTGGGGCAACAGAGGAACAGTTAGGACAGCACTGGGGCAACAGTGGGACAACAGAGGAACAGTTAGGACAGCACTGGGGCAACAGACTTTTTGGATGAAGCTATTTGAAAGGCAGCAGGAAACATTTCTCGACGTAGTAGTCATGTCCACATTGGTTCCTGCTATAATAAAACATTTTTATCTTCTAAAATAATTGTTAGTTTGATCTGGGTGATTAAAAGACTAAATTATGTTCAGTTTTTAAAACTCTTACAGCTGCACATAAATCATTACCTGGGCCCGGCCCCCATTATTCTAATCACATTGATTAGTTGTTTAGCTCCTGCTGTTTATGTGGAATGTATACAATTTACTTCATCATACTATTGTGCTCACTCTCGAGGTTTTTGTGGTATAAGATTTATTTATGATTAATCTTGCCATCTACTTAAAAATTTTTTTTTAATAATATTAGTTGTCAGCAGGATCATTTCTGAATACCATTTCAGTCTGTATCCTACATCTGACAAACTTGAAAATCCCTTTGCTTTATCAGTTATCTTGTTTTATAATTAAAGCAAATCCATTTTAATATTTAAGACTTCTTTTTAATTCCATCATTTTGCTGTACCAAATTTGAAACTCAGATGCATAGCTTGGTGAATCCTGTAACTTTGTACACTGCAGAGCAAGGATGTGGATGTAATGGTGTTTAGAGCCGGACTGCTTACTTTTACTCTCCACAACTTTTATTTGAGCTAAAGCTGTGTTGCTCTGACATGGAGGAATGGAAGAATGTCATTCTTTATTATCAATCCAAGTTGCAGCTCTTTTCATAATACTTCGCAGAAATTACTCAATACAGCCATAGCTGGTTAAATTGTGTGTATGGAGGCAGGGATTCCATTCATGATATACCAGGTCTGTACATGCAGTAGTATGTCATTCGTGGAAGCTAAGGAAAATATCCTTCAGGTGTTTCGTGTGTATAAACCATCAAACTGTGTTGATGTATGATATGCTCTGCATGGCTGGCGCGCCCAGTATGCTGCCTTTATTACCCCTCTGGAGTGTGTGTATTAGTGCGTGGGAACATCTGTGTGTATTACACCTGTCTCTTGTGCTATCTGCCTCTTTGTGTTTGCCTTGCGCCAGTCAACCAGATCAACTCTCTTACTTTTCCATTAGACTGATAGCTCTCTGTATAAGTGTATATCTGTACAGATTTGAAGTCATCGAGGGGTCAAAGTGAAACTCCCATGACAAACAACTTTCTGTGGAGTGTGATCGCAGGCAGATTAATACGGGAGCTGGATTACTGGCCACACCTGCTATCCTTCCAGTGATGACTTAGTTTAAACTAAGGTGCTGTGGTAGATTTGAAAGCTGTCTCAACGGGGAGATGGTATCCCATCATATCCATGGGGGGTATTAAGACATGCTGGCCTATTTAGAATTTCATAGCAACACTAATGACTGGGGTTGAGCACTGAATTGGTAGACATTGTTAAAGCTGTTGCTGTTGAAGCTGTCTCGTCAAAGGAGGATTAAAAATTGTTGTCTAATACTTGTAATATCACTTGGAGTAAAGTTTTAAGTAATGAAAACTGTTGAAGCTATGGAAGCAGTACCATGAATACATGGTTGTGCGTGTGTGTGTGTGTGTGTGTGTGTGTGTGTGTGTGTGTGTGTGTGTGTGTGTGTGTGTGTGTGTGTGTGTGTGTGTGTGTGTGTGTGTGTGTGTGTGTGTGTGTGTGTGTGTGTGTGTGTGTGTGTGTGTGTGTGTGTATAGTTCCAGGTCTGGCATGTCAGCTCACTCAGGCATGTCCTGTCCCTCCTTGTATCAAATCCAAGGAAGCTGACTCTCTTGCTGCTAATTAATTAAAACAAAAATCAGTTTTTAAATTTTTAGTGAAAAGAATTTCTGTTCAGAAATGTGTCCTATGTAACCTGAGCCCATTGACGTTGCTTTTTGTTTGACCGATTAACCCACCGCTGGTGAAGATTTTAGGCAATACAATGCAGAGAAACATAGTGAAAAGGGGAAATTTAGCAGACATTAGAATGTCCTTTAGCCTGTGTGAAGGTATATTTTACCCCATACAGAACATACCGTGCAGACCTGTACTTTTATTAAAAATGTGGGAAGCATCAAAGCTGTTATTGTGGTAATATTTACAGTGTAATTTTAGGAATTTAATGTAAACAGCTGGAATGGAAAAGCTGTTGTTGTCGACCAGCCAAGTGGTCTTCAGTTTGGTAGAGTAATTGGAGACAGCATTGCACTGCGGTTCTCCTTTTTTTGTGTCATCGTTTCGCTGCAGGGCTGCAGCGGTCCAAAGTAATGCAATGAAAATGCTTTACCTACCCTCAAGTTAATTGAAGGGCCAACAATTTTGTGACACTTGACTGGGTTTGAATGTGACCCAATCATATTATTGCACTTCTCATCATTATAATGTAATGAGATGTTTCTTGGTGTTTCCCTACATTTTATTAACTTTTTTTTCTCTAGGCTACAGATAGGTGAAATGGAAAAGCTGTGAATTTAATTATGTAACAATCGTGAAAGATTTCACAGTATTTAAATTGTCATTGAGAGTGTTCAAAGTGTGATTCACAAGTACACAAGTTATGCATTCATTGCGTACAGATAATCGTGACCTGTCGACGTCTGAAGAATTTTCAATGCTGAAAAGAAAATCTGACACTTTCAAATCAACAAATTTTTGAAAAAAATAGTGACACACACAGCCACACACACATGTATATGTATATATGTACTGTATATGTATGTGTGTGTGTGTGTGTGTGTGTGTGTGTGTGTGTGTGTGTATATATATATATATATAATGGCAAATTCAACAGTCCTTCAATCTTATTATTGTGGATAGTACCTGCAGCTAGCTTTGCACCTCATGAACCTGTGTGTCATTGTGTCGTCACTGCTTGGGAAGTCTGCGGTAAATACAGAGACAAGCAGCTCTGTGCCAGTGCTCACACTATCATGATGGCTAATGCCCTCTTTGGTCTCAGCCAGAAGAATCAGTTCAACTTGAGCCTCCAGCTTTGCCATACACCCGTAACACTCTGGCTTTTAAGGTAGAACACGTTGAAAAAATAAGTCAAGCAAACCCTTTTTTATGGCTGCCACTCTTGTTAATTTAAAGACACTGCTGTACACGGTAGCAGTGCCTTTATATTATCACGGTTTTGTTTGTAAAAACCAAGTTTTCTGACAAGCCGTTTTTTATCCAGACAATAAACAAGAACTGAAATGTTATTCTGCCTTTAGAGGTCAAAAGCAAACATTTGAACAAACAGAGCTGCACCATTATCAAAGTTTATCGTTCATTTTTAGTGTACACATTAATGTAGAGCATTCTTGAAGGTATCTCAGGTTTGGTGACCTCAAGTACACACTCTTTAAAGAGAGAGGATGTGAGACATGCCTGACATTTAGTTTTCCACCACTATCTGCAGTCTCATTTTAATGGTTCAAAGGCTAAATTAATTCAATCATACATTTATAAATTTATGGAATACACAGATATGGAAAAATATTCACATACATTATATTTGCAATAGAAGCACATAGACTCTAATAAAAATTATGTGATGTTCAATGTTTAGTGTTGAGCACTTGAGCACTTGTGGAGGTATGTTACCTACCTGTGGAGCACAGTTGGTATGCTCCACAGGTAGGATGTGAGCTGGAGGAGAAGGAGAAATTCTGGTTGGACTTTGATGAAGTGATGCAGAGCATACCTAGAAGTGAGAGAGTTGTCATTGGTGCAGACTTCAATGGACATGTTGGTGCAGGTAACAGAGGTGATGAGGAGGTGATGGGCAGGTTTGGTATCCAGGAGAGGAACGCAGAAGGACAGATGGTAGTTGACTTTGCAAAAAGGATGGAAATGGCTATAGTGAATACTTTCTTCCAGAAGAGGCGGGAACATAGGGTGACCTATAAGAGTGGAGGTAGGAGCACACAGGTAGACTAGATCTTGTGTAGATGGTGTAATCTGAAGGAGATCAGTGACTGTAAAGTAGTGGTAGGTGAGAGTGTAGCCAAATAGCATAGGATGGTGGTGTGTAGGATGACTCTCGTGGTGAGGAAGATGAAGAGGGCAAAGGCAGAGCAGAAGATGAAATGGTGGAAGCTGAAAAAGGAAGAGTGTTGCATGACTTTTAGGAAGGAGTTAAGACAGGCTCTGGGTGGTCAGGAGGTGCTTCCAGATGACTGGACAACTACAGCTAATGTGATCAGGGAGACAGGTAGGAGAGTACTTGGTGTGTCATCTGGAAGGAAAGTAGATAAGGAGACTTGGTGGTGGAATGAGGAGGTACAGGAGTGTATACAGAGAAAGAGGTTAGCTAAGAAGAAGTGGGACACTGAGAGGACTGAGGAGAGTAGACAGGAGTACAGGGAGATGCAGCGTAAGGTGAAGGTAGAGGTAGCAAAGGCCAAACAAGGGGCTTATGATGACTTGTATGCTAGGTTGGACAGTAAGGAGGGAGAGACTGATCTATACAGGCTGGCAAGACAGAGATGGAAAGGATGTGCAGCAGGTTAGGGTGATTAAGGACAGGGATGGAAGTCTATTGACAGGTACAAGTAGTGTGATGGGAAGATGGAAAGAGTACTTTGAAGAGTTGATGAACATGGAAAATGAGAGACAACAAAGACTAGAAGAGGTGACTGCTGTGGACCAGGGAGATGTGCAGAGTTGTGGCAACTACAGAGGAATAAAGCTGATGAGCCATACAATGAAGTTATGGGAAAGAGTAGTGGAAGCTAGACTAAGGGCAGAAGTGAACATTTGTGAGCAGCAGTATGGTTTCATGCCAAAAAAAGAGTACTACAGATGCAGTATTTGCTTTGAGGATGTTGATGGAGAAGTACAGAGAAGGCCAGAGGGAGCTGCATTGTGTTTTTGTAGATCTGGAGAAAGCTTATGACAGGGTGCCCAGAGAGGAACTGTGGTATTGTATGAAGAAGTCTGGAGTGTCAGAGAAGTATGTTAGAGCGGTGCAGGACATGTATGGGGACTGTAAGACAGTGGTGAGGTGTGCTGTAGGTGTGACAGAGGAGTTCAAGGAGGAGGTGGGACTGCATCAGGGATCAGCTCTGAGCCCCGTCTTGTTCGCTATGGCGATGGACAGGCTGACAGACGAGGTTAGACAGGACTCTTCATGGACAATGATGTTTGCAGTGGAGGAGAAGCTAGAGAGGTGGAGGTTTGTCCTGGAAAGGAGAGGGATGAAGGTTAGCCACAGTAAGACAGAGTACATGGGTGTGAACGAGAGGGACCCAAGTGGAAGAGTGAGGTTACAGGGAGAAGGGATCAAGAAGGTGGAGGATTTGAAGTACTTGGGGTCAACAGTCCAGAGCAATGGAGAGTGTGGAAAAGAGGTGAAGAAGCGTGTCCAGGCAGGATGGAACGGGTGGAGAAAAGTGTCAGGTGTGATGTGTGATAGAAGAGTTTCAGCTAAAATGAAAGGAAAGGTGTACAAAACTGTGGTGAGACCAGCGATGTTGTTTGGTCTAGAGACAGTGTCACTGAGGAAAAGACAGGAGACAGAGCTGGAGGTAGCAGAGATGAAGATGCTGAGGTTCTCTCTGGGAGTGACCAGGAAGGATAGGATCAGGAATGAGTACATCAGAGGGACAGCACATGTTAGAGGTTTTGGAGATAAAGTCAGAGAGGCCAGACTGAGATGGTTTGGACATGTCCAGAGGAGAGATAGTGAATATATTGGTAGAAGGATGCTGAGTTTTGAACTGCCAGGCAGGAGGCCTAGAGGAAGACCAAAGAGGAGGTTTGTGGATGTAGTGAAAGAGGACATGAAGGTAGTTGGTGTGAGAGAAGAGGATGCAGAAGACAGGGTTAGATGGCGACCCCTGAAGGGAAAAGTCGAAAGGAGAAGTTTCAACCAACAGTTAAATTTCAGTACAAGCGTTTATCTGTCAGTGTGTTGTTATACACAGGGGGATAATACTGCATACATGAGCCTGCTCTCCAGGAGGCTTCATTAAAGTCTTCCTTGTTGCACACATATTTTTCTGCCAGCTCTTGAGAAGGACCAACTGTTGAGTCTACTCTTCTGCTTTCAGCAGAGGAAGAGGGGAGCCAAGTGGGAGAAAGAGGAGGCTGGTACTGAGGCACAGGTAAAATCAACAAACACAGGCTTTAAGAACATTACCAGCTGTCTCAAACTGTAGATGGATGCTAATTCAAGTGGTAAAAAGTGTTTTTTTTCCAAAATAAGTAAATTTGTTTGCCTAGTCTGATATCACGATAGAAGTTGTTTCAAGGCACTCTCTGAAAAGAGCGTGGCTTGACTGGTTTTTAATCTTCCAAACAGCCAACAATTTCCAATGAGCACTAAAAACCCCAAAAAACTGTCTTTTATTAGTCAGCTCCACCTGACTCAAGGAGCTCAGCTTCTTCTTTGACCGGTCTGGTTGAGAAAGAGAAGAGACAAACTGTATGTGGAGAGGACTTCACACTCTATTGAATGAATATGGCAGTTCTGAACAGTTCATACACAGCAGAATTCTGGGTAAGCGGAACAGTCAGTCACTTTTTTGGGACAGTTTGATAACAGGACATTACAGTAAACCAGCCTGGAAGTAGCAAATGCATGGACTAATTTTCTTCAGCTTTTTTGAGACAGAATGTGCATGATTTGTTTTAACATATACGTAATGCAAATGTTTTATGTTGGAGTTAAGACATTTCTTGACTAGAAATAACTGATTGTAATGGTTGAGCTGGAAACCAAGATGATGTCCTTCAAGCTAGTTATATACAGTACTTAAATTATGGGTTTTTGACATTTTTAGGGTCTGGCACAGTTACTTTTTTCTGAATTATATATCAAACAGTTGCACAATTACAGCTTTTACCAGATGTAATATCATTGAACAATAATCAAAATTGAGTTTTAATAGTGTAGCTTCACCTGATTTTGTTGATAAGCACAGTTGTGTCATCTGCACACCAATGAATATATGAATGTTTAACAGTTCAGTTCAAACTGTGTTATGTGTCTCTTATAAAAGTGTAGGTCAGCACAAATATTTCATGCAATATCCTGAGTTACAGTCAACTTTGACTAAGACTTGGGGCAGGAGAAGAGTAATTTTAGATCTATGTAGTAAAAACATTGTTGCCACAGTAACACACACTGCAGAGAGTAGGGGAGTGCACATGGATCTGATGAACAGGGCCTCTTGAGTGACATTACATTGTCTATTATATGCAGCTCGATTTGCTCAGCTTCCTTCTGTCTGTGTATGCCAGGAACTTAGGCTTTGTCAACACATCTGTTTCTCATTATACATAGTATGACTTCAGTGGCTCTGACCATTTAAAAAATGAAAAGCATGTTTTAAAAATGCAACAGTTGCACATCACGGTCGGTGAGGATGAAGGTGGGGATTCTGTACTACTTGTCAAGTGTGTTTTATGTTTGGCTTGTATTATCCCCAGCCGACCAATCACATTGAGGAGATAAAGTAATGAGTTCCAATCATCTGTTTGTCCGTTTCCTTTCATTTCCTTGGCATAGTTTGAAAACTGTTAAATATGTTTTCATGAATCTTTCTACATGAAACAACCAAGTACTTAAGTGGTGTCCTATTTACAGATTTTTTTCTCCATTTCCATGTTTGCATTTGGATGCTATTTCCAGTGGTTTCAGCTCTGGGACATAACTCAAAAACAATTCAATTTTTTGGCAAAAGTTTACTCACACCCCATGTATTGAAGCACTGTCTTTTCCATCTTACACTTAACTAATTGTTGAATTTTCAACATTTTATTATATTTTAGTTTTGTTGGGAAATTCGAACTTATGAATCAGATGTATATCAAACATTGCCATTAGCTGTGACGACACAAAAAAATTTTTGAAGCGTTTTTCTTCTGAAATGCATCCATGCTACCATTTTAATAGAACAGTGAGGTGGGATTAAGGCACAATAATCCCACTGTGAAGTGACGTGTAAAAGCAGACCTACTGTTTCTCAGGGCTCTTCCAGGCAATCCTAGTTGATGTGACGTTTGTAAAACTCCTTCCTTTGTATGAGTTTTAACAACAGTCATAACAGCTTTTAAATAGCTTGGGTCATGTCAGGTTTGTCAACCTCTCGAAAACAACAATTCAGAGTGTTGCCAATGAACTAATGGAGTGTCTCTGTACTATTTCAAGACGCTTTTGTTAGCATGTTTGGATAAACAGCTTACTAGAGTGTAACGCATGGTTTTATACGCTTGTGTAAGTCAAGGAAAACCAATTAAACAGTGCAGTCAAGGTTAATAACTGTATTTTTCAAACTATATAGAAGCCTGATATGATATTAGAATATATGCTCAATTCGTCCATTTGGCCACTCCAACTGTCTATCTGAAAGTTTACCATTCAGCAACCCCAGCAAACCTTTTTACCTGTCTTACATTGATAAAGTATTGTGGACTTTAAAAAACTTGGTTTGTGCAGCTCCTGCGTTAAACTGCAGTAATACGTGTTACTATTGGAAGTAAAATATTATAGAGAGGATTTGGTTTGCTGCAATTTGTCTGAAAACATTAAAAAGTGATTTCAATGAACTTACTGGCCTAAAATAAAATGCTGTCTAAAAGTAAGCATAAGTTAATACCGCATTATGTGCATTGTGAAAATGTAATTTTTGACCAGCGTAGCAGTTACTAATGGGGTAGCACATGGCAAATGGTCAGTTTAACTACTTGATTTATATATACCGTATATACAGTATGTAATTTATATGCCGAAAAAGAAAAATGACTTCATGATGACAGGTGGAAAACAGTGATGAAAACAGAGACTGGATCCCAAACGGGAGAATGTGTGTCAGATTTGGCAGCTTTTTTTCTTTCCACCAGTCAGAATGTGTTCCTGACCTGCCAACCTGGAAAGCCAATGACTGACTGGCTGCAAGAACAGAAAAGACAGCTGTGAAGATAAAAACTTCACACACTCACAACTTCAGACATTGCCAAGGAGACGAATAGTTATAGCACCACAAAAATAAGTGTGAATATACTCTGTTATTGTCAGACTGTTTGTTCCTCCTGCAGTTTCATCTAGTGTTTTTTTTCTATTTCCTCTTCTTACTTTTAATCTTCACTGGTTGGTCATTGTTAGGTTTTTCTTGGACAAACACAATATCGTGTTGCACCTGGGAGTGTGTTCAATACTGGAAGATTGTTTTATGATGATTTGTCATCCTTGGCATACAACAAGCTTTGAACAAAAAGATGAAAGTGATTGAGACATTTATTGTTCATGGGACCAGAGCTGAAACAAGAGCTTTTCAAAGATGTTTTTACTTTTTCTTTTTTTTCTTTCTACTGCTTAGACTGAACTGCAATTTATGTGTTCGAACACTGGCTTCACAGTCTTGTCAGTAGTAATCTGTGTCCCATTATCAGGATAACTTACTCAAATAGGCCTGATAAGGATGGCGGTTGGTCACGATGATTTGATAAGGATGGCGGTTGGCCATGATGATTTGCCTGTGCCTATTTGCTGGAAGGACATTCAAATAAATAAAGGACAACTATTACGCATTGGATTGCAACAGACTCCTTTGAAAGTTGGTGCACTTCCAGTCACTGCTACTGGAACGTATAATGCTTCTAAGTGAAATCAGGCTTGTTGGACCGGAGTTATGAAAAGGATGAGCACAATATTTGAGAACAAATTATGAGACAAAATCTGATATACATGTATTACATTTGACTTTTGCTGCTTTTCAGATCAACTGATTTCATATTATGAAGTCACAATTTCATTTTAGATTTCCAACTGCCTGAAAGACAAAGTGGCTTAGCGGAGAAGAGGTTACAGCGCTGGGTCAGCATCTGTACAAATAGGCTGAGCATTGGAGGGGATTTGAAATGGCAGGGGTGTGAAATTTTATCTGAGGCAGTGCACAACTGGAAGGTGTCAAAAGTGGCTTGTGGCAGCGAGCAGCTACCTCCACACCTACCAGCTACCTCTACTGAGAAATATCATCAAACGGAGGAGACGGCCTACCCCCTGGAGTGGAGATCAGCCAGCATGTAACAGGGATTTAGTTAGTCAGTAAGCCTTGTAAGGAGAAGGCTTGACTAGATCTGTATCATAAAATGTGTTTTATGAGCACTTCAGCAGTTGCTCAACAAAAGCCCTTCTGTCCTGAAACTGCAGCTTAAGCTCTTTTTAAAAGTGGGAGAAATGTCTAAATCTCTGGCCATTTTCCAAGGTGGTGGGCAGATAGATTTTTCAACACTCACCCTGTGGGAAGTGTTAATTTCTCACTCTCCATCACATCATGGCAATTCAATAATGAACCAGCATTTGTTTTCACTCACACAGTAAAATTTCCTGTAAGAGAAGCACAGAACCGCGTGATTATATGAACTCTAAATCGTTGATGTACTTGGTCTTCCACAAGTGTCCTCAGTTTATTCTTGTGGTTTAACGTGTGTGTTTTACACTTATCAGTTGAACAGGATCTTAGACCAGGATGTAATAGAGCCAGAAGACATTGATTTTATAGGTGTGTAATCGACAGGTGTCTTTAACTATAAGGATGTCTGTTTCTATCACTACAGTTGACCAACTCCCAGGCAGTCTCTGTAGAGGTGGCTTCTAGGAGCTCAGGGTTATGTAGGAAAAAGGTAAATTCAGCAAAGAAGAATTGCGGGCTCTGGAAAAGAGACTGGCAAATAACAACATTTATGTTCTGAAACAATATTCCTACAATGTTCGCATTTTATTGATCAAGGACACTGGTATGGTACTTTAAATGAGCTCACAGTAATGTTCGTGGTCATCACCAGTAAAGAATCAACTTGGTGTCTTCATTTTTATGCTATGTTGAAATAGTTTTAAGGAAGCAGAGGAGCTTATTCAGCTCTGACCTTTTTTCTTTATTAATTTTTTTATAATGAAAAATCAGGGATATCGAAAAACTGAAAGGGGTTTTCTTTAGTGTAGCAGCCTTATTTGTACATCAAGAGTCATGTACATGGAAAAAATATTAAATGAATAATTAGTAAGCCGTGTGTGTGTGTGTGTGTGTGTGTGTGTGTGTGTGTGCGCACATTCAAGCATATGTTCTCCCTTTTTGCTGTCTCTTCCTGTGGGTTCGTCTCTCCTCAGCGACACGTCAGCAGATTGAAGTCCTTTGAGTCTCAGACTATCATGTGTCTGTACACCAACTTATTACTCAAATTGGTGAGACAGAAACATTTTATCCACTCATCTCCTCAAATTCACTGGTTATGTGTGACTTGGATGGATCAAAAAGAGAAATAAAATAGTAGCTTGAATGCATCTTGTACAAGAGTCGTCTGTCTTTGGAATCCTGGAGGAAAAAGCCTAAAAAACTTAGCTCTTACAAACAAATGACTCAGGAGGCCATGAAGCTAGTCTGGTGTCAACAGCAGGCGGATGTTGAAACGTTACCACATGCATTTCTACATCTGACATAATTATAAGTTCTACTGCTATTTGAACACAAACCCTTCGTTTTGACATAAACTCGGGCTCCTATCAGCAGAGGTTTATGTGTCTTGTGTTTCCTTCACACAGACCCATTCTGCTGCTTCAGCACTACACTGCCTGTGCCAGTTGTAATTGCATGAGTTCATGTACCTTCTATGATTTATCGGCGGAAATTCTTTGTTACTCCAAATAAGCTGCTATACCCATCCGTTCCAGGAATAGGGCCGATCAGCACTGCTGGCACTTTTTTTGTCGCTTTGTGGCAACAATACAACAGATTTTGGATTCTCCTCTTTGCTCTCGTTGTATTGTTTGTTCAGGAAGCTTCCCAGGTTTTTGGGTTTCCTGTCAGTTTCTGAGCTAAGTAATGCCTAAACCCACCCCTATGAAAAAAGAGCCAAGCCATGAATGGGATGTTTTTCTGCCCTGCTTTTGCTGCCATGTTAACATGTCAGGGGGACTATAACCTAACTCACACTAACATTATTTCCAGGTCTCAGTACCTCTACATCTACCAGTAGGAGTTAGAGGAGGCTATTTTATTATCATATTATTATGATGGACACTTGACATTGTTAACTCTAGCAGTGAGGGGAATGAGGCTTACCTGAAGGTCACTGTTCAGATATGATGGTGGTTCTGATGCTATCTGTGTTAAGTGATGCTTGTTAACGTCATTCAGGCAACACTTTTTATTTGGCGTGAAGTCCAGTTTGTCTCCAGGAGAATTTGTGGCAATGTACTAATGTACACAGAGGTGATTTTTTTCCTGTTAGCACTCTGATACTCTGTTCGCTCTTTTGATGTAGGGCAGATATTTATTTGGGAACCTTGACGCTGATTAGGAAGCCACCAAATTATTGTCATTTTCACAGATGTACAGCTTTAGAAAGCCCCTACAGGAGGTACATATCAGAGCATCCTTAAAACTTTTGATTAGCCACTCCACCCTCAGTGGGGGTGTAGAGGTTTTGAATGTTTTAATAACCTGTTAACACGGGGCTAAGGGCGACTATAACAGCTGATGCTTCACCTTCTGTGTGCATCCTGTTGTCTGGATCTTATGTCATAGTGAACTAGAACGGGTCTGACACAAACTTTTAAATGCAGGCACCGGACGCCAGACACGCTGCAGCTGGAGTATTTGTGCTTTCTTCTTCTCTGCCGCTCTTAACAATGTTTCTGAACATTAACAACATACTGTAGCAGATGTTCAGTGTGAGTTGTCAAAGGTTAGCGTCCCACCCTGGCTGTGAATAATTGATCCAACGGTGTGTAAGTGCAGCAGCTCAAGGTTCCACAGCTATAAAAGATGAACAGAAATGGCCGTATGTGTTGATCTTCTCAGCTGATAATTAAAATGCATGAATGCAGCTAAATGAAATCACACTTCCAAACTGATAATGCAGAGGTGACACCAATTGTTGCACCAGAGAATTTGTATTGTGGATGGACTGATGTCACTACTGTTTTCATTGCTGGCATGTTTCTGAGCTCTCTGTTCATTACTCGCTGATATCACAGGTCATGGAGAGCAGTATGCTGGAAAATCAAATCAAGCCATTTCTTTGGAGCTGAAGGCCGATGTTTGTAGAGTCTGAGTGACTTAGATCCTTTCCCTGAATAACTCAGACAGCCTTTTGATGTGGTGATTGTGCCAAATCCTGTCACGGTTCAAGTCTGACTGAGTGATTGTTCTCGAATGAGCACAGGTAAGAAAACCGCTCAGTCAAACATGTGGCCCACAGGACTCATTTTAAATACAGTGATGGCCAGTTGAATGTAATGGTTGGTTAGAGATGAAGATTAAACCCAAATTATATTTTTGATTAGTTCATCCACTAGATGTGCATTGTGATGATCCAAGCCACTTATTTTTACTTATTACTTATTTTTCTGCTTTTGTTTGTGACATGATTCAAGTTACTTCATCTTTGTTTTTGCAATATTTATTGGTTTGATCAAGAATGAAAAAGACTGGTGGTGGAGTGATTATGATAATATGTGCTATCTATGCTGAATTGACCTATGCAGCTAAAGAAAGGTCAAGCGAAGCATTTTGTTCTTGCAGCACTGCGGATTGCATGAAGTAGTTTTCATTTGCTTCAAATGTCTGCAAGCAGCAACAGCCAAGGATTAGAGACAATTCTGGAAAAAATAGCCACTTTTTTATTGCTGCACTCACGTTAGCATCTTGTGTGTGATTTCTGTATTGTAGTGATTTCAGAATACGTCCTCATCAAAATCTGCTGCATAAATGAGAATATTGTAAATAGAGGGAGTTAACTGGAGGACGGTACGAGGATTTTCTTTGGTTCTGTTACACATTTGTGTTAAAACCTGCATTCACACGAGTTTGGCAACTGTCGCCATCCTAACACATCTGCAAAAATTGGTTGAAATGCTGCAACATTTCAAAAATCAACACCACAGAGTAAATAAGTCATAGTCATAATTCAGCAAATTCTCACTGTAGGAGCGTTAATAAACCCAACAGTCTGCAGCACAAACAAAATATGACATTGTTGTTCTTTCCATATTGCTGTGTGTGAAGATTAGGCTGCAGCCATAATAGGCATGTGTGGAATAGGGCTCCGTGTTACTGCTGTGTGAGGAGTTGCATGCTGGCCTATTTTACCAATAACTCCATCGTTTTATAAAGAAACAGTTGAGGTGCAATAAAATGTAACGTTTTAAGGCGTTGTGTAACATCCCCTTTAGATTTCAAGTCTTGATTTTTTCAGGACATCGCAGAGCAGGCTTCAGCCTTCGTAACATTTACATCGTACATTAATGTTGGAATAACACCCGTCGGATTTAACCTGCTGATGTCATTAGGCGCTCAGTCCACAGTGTTGTGTAATGACTGTGCAATGATAGAATAGCTGCCTGAATACTCTCAGAGAATGTTATTGGTGTCAAGCCAAGGACAGAAGGAGTCTGCTTCATATCCAAACTGGAGTGTGTCAGCATCCATTAATGCATCACAGGTGGAGGTGGAATCCAGCTCCTGGGCATCTGCTTCATTAAAGACGTGTGTGTGTGTGTGTGTGTGTGTGTGTGTGTGTGTGTGTGTGTGTGTGACATGGAAAAATGTATAAAGAGACTTTTTTTCATTTTGGCGCAAAAGTAACTTATCCGTTCTGTTATTGTGTTACCGCCTTTATGTAACAGAAACATATGACAACATAGTGCTGTATATAAAACACACACACTACACAACTCGCCTCATATCCCTGTAAAAAACACACCTTCTGTTTGCGAAGAGAAAACGTTTTTCCTTATATGGGAAAGAAAATATTTAATGGCCGGTATAGGTCCCTCCTGGTACACACACACACACACACACACACACACACACACACACACACACACACACACACACACTTCTGAAATGAGGAAACTTGCGTTGTGTTTTCGGTCCTCTTACATGGACAGTGTGTTTTAATAAACTATCTCATCACTGCTCTTTGACACCTCGGTCTTTCTGCTGGTGTGTTTTTTTGCTGGTGTGTTTTCCAGCAGCCTCCTGCAGCCCCAACAGCAGATCTGTGTTTTCAGGATCATGGGTGTGTTTTCATGGTGAAAGATTCTATATTCAGTTGTTGCATATTAATAGGAATGTAACTAACAGGGAACAGGAGCAATATTCAGCCTTGGTGGTGGTTTGTAGTCTTAAAATGCTTTTGTGGTGTAGGTGGTGTGTTGTACAGATATGTGCAGATTATTCTGCAGTACTTTTGAGAACTGTTTTTTTTTTTTTGGGGGGGGGGGGGGGGGGGCAATGCATATCATACACTGACAGCGACATTTTCTGCAGGCAAAATTTTCCCCATAATGTAATTGTTAAAGCAAATTGATGGCATGTGATTATTCAGTTTATTCCACTGTTATTTTCCATTTCACACTCTCTCTAGGCTAAGAGAAAATGAACACCACATCATTGCTCTAATTAAAACCAATAAAAAAATTCCTGAACAGTCTGATGTGCCAGCTGTACAGCATGCACGTCTTTATTTGCACAACTTATTTATTCATCAAATGTGTCAAAGCACAGCATTAAAAAGACTTGAAGATATATTTACACCCAGCAATGATAAACTAATCTCTTTATCAACAGTGCCCCCAACAGCAGATCATCATAAACCAAGAAGGGCTCTGTGTGACGGTTGTAATCACAGACCATTGCTGTGACCGAGGAGGGGGGGACAATCATTTACTGTTAGCAGGGAAGAGGAGGCAGAGGAGGGGTGTCAAAGACGGCAGGGTGGAAGGGAGGGTGTGGGGAAAGAAAAGGGAGGAAGCAAGTGGTGGATGAAAGAGTGAGTACAACTGAATTGGGTTTTTAACGTCCCCACCCAGCGTGCCCCCCCTCCCTGCCCTACTTTTCCTCCTCTGCTGACACTCGGATGTTTCGGCTATTCCCTCGATCTGTCTCCGAGCCGCGTCCCACCCCGAACGTCTCTCTCCCGGTCTCCAGCAGAGCCTTCCCTATTTTCTGAAAATGGAGTCTGAAGTTGCCCATTAGCAGGAGTCATTTGTTCAAATGAATTCAGTGACACAGCGGCAATCAGGAGCTTTCACGATGATGAATCAGCATCGCCAGCATGAACCAAAGACTTGTATAAAAGAGTTTTTTGTTAGTCTGGCTGTCAGACTGTGATTCCACAACGCTGTTGAATTAATAGTTGACCCCCTCGAGGGCTTGTCAGCCCCCACAGGAGCATTAACCACTAGTGGATCAAATCCACACATGTCTATTTTTAGTCTGTTCAAGGTGGGACTATTGTGCCTTTAATGCACCTCACAGTTGCGAATACTTAACAACATATGTAACAAAGCCGACCCCCCCCCCCCCAATCAGCTGTGACAGAAATGAGCGGAATCTACGTCTGTATGCACGCTTGCTATTAGCCGTTAGCAGCTAACTCATGCTTGTTCTCCAAGCAGAGGATGACATCACCGGTGACGTGACGGAACAGTCAATAATTGTTGCTGCTGAGTCGTCTCTGTTAACAAAGGAAAGCTCAACGCATTTAAAATCACACTAAGGGCTGCTGTTACATGTCTAAAAGCACACATTGAAGCGGAATGAGAAGGAGGGTTGTTGGTGAGAAAGGTCGTATAGATTTACATGCTAATAGTGACGGCTGAGTCACGACGGCTCTTTGTTTCATCTCGACCCTCTCGTTTCTCACTGTCGCATCTCTGCTGTTTCTGTCACCACCTGGACATCAGCTGCACTCGGTCTTTTTTATTATTTCATCAACTGTTTTAATCTCAGAAGGGAAATTAAGAATCCTCTCTACACACAGGTTAGTAGGTTCATGCGTATATCCTGTGTACAGGCCCATGACACACACACGGGGACTGTAGGCATGCAGGTGAGGGGGAGGCAGAGCGGCAGGCAGCTCCTTCATGGTTCGCCTCCAGTGAGCAACTTGTAAAGGGGACGGTGCCTTGCTCAAGGGCTCCTCGGCACTGCTCAGGAGGTGAGCTGACACCTCCCCCTGTCAGCTCACTCTCCGAAGCGACTGGGCGGGAGCGGGAATCAAACCGCTGACCCGCTCTACCGCTGAGCTTTGTGCGTTTCACTCTTTCCTCTTGTTGGCTGATGCTCTTTCGAGTCCTTCTGTGTCCAGGGACAGAAACCAGGTCCTCTCTCAAACTATCTTCTCACTCAACACAAAGAAAGTGTGTGTGTGTGTGTGTGTGTGTGTGTGTGTGTGTGTGTGTGTGTGTGTTCACAGAAAGTACCACTGCGCTTCAACACTAGACGTGACAGACGCTGCAGCACTATGAATGAGAGCTCTGTTCATTGTGTCTGCTGAAGCATCACTGACGTGCTGGGGGGCAGACGAACACACGCCTCAAGGGTTCTCAATGCGCTGCCAATATCACCAGCTAATGGATGTCATTGATACGTGCAGTGTTGACATTCACAGCAGTTATTGTGCTGCATAGTCCACAGGAAACCCAATGTTGAGGGAGAGGGCGTCACTCTGGAGGTGTATTGATCCCCTGAATGTGAGAACGGTCAGCCGTCTTCACTAAAGAGGGCATCCAAGTCTGAATCTGAACTCAGTCAGCGCTCCTTGTTTCAAATGTCAGCTTAGAGCGGTTTGCTTCCTTTTCTGTCTTTGGACATTTTGAACTGAACTTAAAGTAATCATTAATATTTATTGGT
This sequence comes from Antennarius maculatus, assembly GCA_013358685.1. Classification (NCBI taxonomy): domain Eukaryota; kingdom Metazoa; phylum Chordata; class Actinopteri; order Lophiiformes; family Antennariidae; genus Antennarius; species Antennarius maculatus. Next base: position 115,018 of record CM023606.1, read on the forward strand.
ATCGGAGTTTTTGCCAGTTTTGTTTTTCTGCCAGTTAGGAGGATAAATCAAAAACATATGCACAGATTTTGATGATATTTTTCAGAAAAGTCAGGTATGACCTGAGGACCATTCTGCTAGATTTCGGCACTGATCCAGATCAGTTGAATCTAAATGTCTCCAAATGGTTTTTCATGTCTGAGGGATCATCTCATGTTTGTCCAAGCACTGTTGGCCATCCCTGAGGTTTAAATCAAACATCCCCATTTTATTCATCATTTGGTCCATCAGATGTTGAAAGATGAGGAGAAATTGCCATCATGATGTCCGTTTATGCGAACTGACATCTCCAAACATCTCGTTGTTCATCCTGTTTGTCCACCTAATCTTCTCAAATCCAAATCACCAGATTCTTCCACAAAGCTTCAAAAACAAATTGCTTAACCAATCAGTTAGCTATGAAACGAGGGGAAAGTCACCGCTTCAACAATGAAATGGGTTGCTCGTCTGCAGTCGTGTTCTGTCAAACATCCACTTCCCTCAACCATTGATGATGATGGTTCACCAGGTGGAGTGTTTTCTCCACGGCTGTGGAAGAAGCTACATGTCTGTCAGAACAACAGTGGGCAGTGTAACTGATGGGGGGTTTGAACCTGGTCTCAGTGCTCTAGCTGTGACGTCAGGATGAAAGATGGCTCCTGGATGTCAGTGTGAAAACAAGAACTCACTGGATATCTTCATGTGTGCTGAGTCCTCATCCTCCTCATGTCTCCTGCTAAAACTCTGGAGGTGAGTAGTTCTGAATGTGGGGGGGCATTTAATTTTCATTAGATAAGGGTCAGAGTTATAAAGGGAACAATGTGACAGGAGGGAGAATGATTGTGGGGCTGACGGGCAGCAAAGGGCCCGACTTTGACCCCGTGGGGACCAGGGACTCCATTCATGGGGTGGAACTACCACTGCTCACCCCCAGTGTATGAGCTTCACCATGAGTGAAAGAGGCATGATCTAAAACACGCTAGTGTTGTGACGCTTCATGTATGATCTGAGCACATGTGGAATAACACAGTCATCTTTCTGTTCCACGTCCGTTGAGCTCAGGTAGTTTCGGTTGAGACTCACCTGACCTCAGCCCTTCAGCGAGTGTATTATCCTTATAGATCTGGTGTTAAATTGAGACTTTAGATGGAGAAATAAGTGACATCAGAGTCTGTTGATGGAACTGTTTCAACCAACGGAAAAACTTCAAATTAACAACATGTTGTTTGGGTCATTTTAATTACGAATTATGCCGTCAAAACAAAGAATGTCCTCAATGGATGCAATATATATCAATAAAGTATACTTCATATGTCAAGGTATCAATTCACCTTGACTAAAACAGCATGAATGCTCCTCATTTGAAAGTCAGCTTTGTGCCTTGACTTGAATGGCTCCTACGTTTGGTGGCAGTCACAACTATGTGGTCACCCCCTTTCATTATTTGTTTTTTCTGCATGTTCCACAAGACCGGATGATCATTTCTAATTTCTCTCATTAAAAGACACACATTTCATTTTTACAGAAATCAAATACAGTCTCAAAGATCCGTTCATCTGGCAGTAATAACAAAAGTTAGGAGCTGACCTCTTGTTCTCCTCCATCTCAGTAGGTTAAACTCTCTTGGTAGTGATAGAGAATACAAGCATGAGGGCTAATATTAATGATGGAAGATCACGAGGTCATGTCCTGCAGTGGGTATAGACTGGATTTAATGGGAGAGGATTGTCCAACAATCACATCCTCTGCTCTACTCAGTGTGAATGTAAAACATGAAGTTGCTCTTATATAACCATCATTAGTTTTCAACTTGAAGTGTTTATGCTAACGAACAACACTAATGCTAACACTAACGCTAACAACTAAGATCATAGTTCATTAAACTTTCAAAGAAATATGCTTGCAGTGACAAACATTTGTTTAACTGTGTATCATAAAGTGCAAATAGCTGAGAAAAATAAGGAAAAAGCACTTTTCTAAACAGCACAAAAATAAACACTTTTTTATTTTTTAGGTTTTTTCTTTCCTTAATTTGTCTTTGGCATCAAACGTAGCAACAATCAGGTTGGCACCTGTTACTAAGGAATTATCATTATTACTAACATTACAGAAAACAAAATATGTATGCTAAGGGTGGCTAATGAATCAGATCGTCATGTAAGTTAACGTTTACAGCTATGAGGACGTATCTCTCTGTTTATGCTAATATTAGCAGCTAATTTGAGATCCGTTGCTGCCGATCAGATCAGATCAGATCAGATACCAGAGCCCGTCTGGTGTGACTTCTGGTGACGTCATAAATTACCACTACTACGTGTGTGTGTCAAGGACAGAAGACAGAAGCAGGTGGAAGGTGCAGCAGCAGTTTTGAGAGAATAAAAAAAAAAGTAAGACGCGTCGATTATTAAATTAGCTGTCAACGATTTTAACCAACTTATCATGGCAGCCCTATTTCCATGTGTTACCTTGCAATATTTTCAGGTTGGAACCTGGGTACTGCAGCACTGAGAATATTAGACTGAAATTGGTAATGATACATTTCTGACACAAAGAAAAATGAGGAAGGGGAGTGTAAAAAAGATGAGAAGGGTACTGATCAGTGGAGAGGAGAAATGAGAGGGGGTGGGGGGTGGGAGACGATGCCTCCACATGACAAAGGAGGAAAAGGGCAATGAAATGCATTAAAATGAAATGAAGTTGGGGAGCTGGGAGTACTTGCAGGTGAAAAGTTCATTCTTGTCCCTAAAGTTTGCTGCTAGTGAGACACAAAAACAAAGATTCAGCAGGTTGAACTTCAAGCACATATTCCTGGATGTAATGGGGAACAATACGACCAGAACCCATCACACCTGACCTCCTGTGTAGAGCCCCATCTGCCATAGGCTGCTGTGATTGGGCAGAGGAGACCGTGTCGTGATCAAAGTGGAGGAAAACATTTTGCTTCTACATTCTTTGTCCATCAAAGTGAGAAACTTGCAGTTTGAGCTCCTGACAGCTAAACCCACCGAGGCCTGAAGTAGGAAACGTGAGAATGTAGGATGAGTGCAGTCTTATGCCCGATGTCACACGTTTGAAAAATTAATAGCCGGTTCCTAATTCTGTTTCCCCGCTAATGCATTGGGAGGATGAGGAGGGCTGTATTTAAGGCTACAGCCACGTTTCTTCTAGGAACACAACTGTCTTTGTTTTGTGGCGTTTGGATGTATAGATAAACATTCGTGTTGACACACGCCTGCTCTGTAACACATTTTGGTTTGTAGCCTTCATCAAGGTCATCAGCATTTAAAAGGCTGAGGACACAAGGCTGAGGACAGCCTCACAGAGCCACTCGTGTTGCTACGACCGATGAACGTTATCGTGTATGCGACTCACATCCGCGTGATTTAAAAAGCAAATACCAGAAGTTAGCAGCTAATTGAAGGAAGAAGGTTTTTGATGTAGGGAGGAGAGGAAGGAGAGCTCCCCCAGCATGAGAGGGAAGGGGGGGAAGGGTTGTTGTGGCTGCTGCATTCGCTTGTTGAGAAAAACTCTGGACAGAAATGTAAAATAGAGCATTAGATATTACATCAGTCCAACCTCTCAGGCCTCCAACAGCCTGTGAAAAAGAGCTTTCATTCTTTTCTGGATAGAGATTACTTTGATTTATCATGTTGTGAACTGTTTGCTGTTTTCACCGCTTCTTCTTTCAGATGTAGACTTTAATCTGGATCAACGCTGTTTTGTTTTCCAGAAGTAGATAACGGTAAATATGTCCTCGTGCTTCCATTCATTGGTGTGTGTGGGGGGGTCATGTTGTGCCTTGAGGGGTTCTACATCTGTGAGCTCCTGGCTCCTATCTGAGATAATCTATCACTGGTTGTGATCAGATTACTGTGGATTATACTCTGATTTTTAGAGGCTCGACCAAGACTGACACACACGCACGCACGCACACACACACACACATGCACGCACGCATGGACGCACGCACGCACACACACACACACACACACAAACACACACACACAGGCAGATAACCATGCATATAACCAGACTGACACACTTGTGCCCTCAAACACAGAAATGTGCGTTGACACTTTCACACATGTTTACACACATGTTTACACACATGTTTACACACATGTTTACACACATGTTTACACACACGTTTACACACGTGTTTACACACGTGTTTACACACACGTTTACACACACGTTTACACACACGTTTACACACGTGTTTACACACATGTTTACACACACGTTTACACACGTGTTTACACACACGTTTACACACACGTTTACACACACGTTTACACACGTGTTTACACACACATTTACACACACGTTTACACACACGTTTACACACGTGTTTACACACGTGTTTACACACATGTTTACACACACGTTTACACACACGTTTACACACGTGTTTACACACACGTTTACACACATGTTTACACACAAGTTTACACACATGTTTACACACACGTTTACACACATGTTTACACACACGTTTACACACATGTTTACACACATGTTTACACACATGTTTACACACACGTTTACACACATGTTTACACACATGTTTACACACACGTTTACGCACGTTTACACACACGTTTACGCACGTTTACACACACGTTTACACACATGTTTACACACGTGTTTACGCACGTGTTTACGCACGTGTTTACACACAAGTTTACACACATGTTTACACACATGTTTACACACATGTTTACACACACGTTTACACACGTTTAAACACACGTTTACACACACGTTTACACACACGTTTACACACACGTTTACACACACGTTTACACACAAGTTTACACACATGTTTACACACAAGTTTACACACATGTTTACACACACGTTTACACACATGTTTACACACACGTTTACACACATGTTTACACACACGTTTATACACATGTTTACACACACGTTTACACACACGTTTACACACATGTTTACACACATGTTTACACACACGTTTACACACGTGTTTACACACACGTTTACACACATGTTTACACACGTTTACACACATGTTTACACACACGTTTACACACGTTTACACACATGTTTACACACATGTTTACGCACGTGTTTACACACACGTTTACACACGTTTACACACATGTTTACACACACGTTTACACACATGTTTACACACACGTTTAGCTGCATGAATTAACTAGAACTAGACCAACATGGGTCTGAGATCTTGCCGTTGACAACATGTGGGTTTCTCATGTACAGTATTTAAAATTCATCAAGTGTTTGTGTTCTGGCCATCAAGTGAAGAGAATTGGAATATCTATTCAGATATCTTGTGGACAGGAGTGAAGAGGAGGACTGTTCCCAGTTCTCCCAGAGTTCAGATGAAGTCGTGGCATAAGAGTGAGGAAATTAGTCAGAATCCGTCTTTGCTTTCCTACGGGCTTCAGAGCTGAGACTGTATTCATGCTAATGCACTCTGGATCACTTCTGACTCCCACAGTCCCTGATCGGATTGGAAATCTGGTCTCAGATGTTTAATTTCAGGAAGTGTATGAGACTCATGACCAAAATAGTCTTTTATTCTGTCATTTTATTATTCATTGCTGGAATTACAACAGCAGAAAAAAAGTCCTTGTTTGTCTGGGGATCCTCTGGGACCTCCCTCCGGGACCTGAACACTTTATTTTTAACTTGCATTTTCTTTTGAGAGTTTTGTTTTTATTACTTCAGGCTCAAACAGCTTCCATCACTTGTTTGAAATGTGACAGGAATTTGAATATTGAATATTTGTTCCACCCCACTGTGCTCCTAGTTGTTTAACCTCACACACTTTGACGTGCAGTTTGTACTTGTCACATTCCAAACGTGTCGCTGTCATGTTTAATATCATGTCATCCAGTTTAGCGGCATCGCACGATGTTGGAAACTGTTTAAATAATGAATGTCAAGTCTTTACCACTGTGTGTGGAATCAGATCATTAAATGTGCACCCCAGGGCTCAAACTAGGAAAACAAGGATAATTTCATAACCAGTGTGAAATAATTTCAAGTGTTAATCAGTGGTATTTTCTCTTAATGAAGTATTTATGCTATTTTGTGAGGCTGTACACTCACTGATCAGATTGAGCTCCACATAACCATGCTTTCTCTCTCTGTGTGTGTGTGTGTGTGTGTGTGTGTGTGTGTGTGTGTGTGTGTGTGTGTGTGTGTGTGTGTGTGTGTGTGTGTGTGTGTGTGTGTGTGTGTGTGTGTGTGTTTGAAGTCCAGCGTGGACTGAAGTCTGTCATCTGTCAGATGGTCACCCAACTAGAATGCTGCCAGGGTGAGCTGACGAGGGACAGATGAAGTCAAAAAGATGTGAAAGAAAAATGAAGTGAGATGAAGGATAAAGTCAGGGAGAGGGTGAAAGTGTAGAGATGTGTAACTACTCCTTAAAATCAGAGTTACATAAAATGGAGAGAAGCAGTAAAATGGGATGGGATTTTAGTTGGAACAAACAGAAATTGAAAACTGTGGCTTTCTAATCATAATTATTTTTGCAGAATTGCCTGAATCACTTCTACTCATCAGTATGAAAATACACAAGTGTCGCATTTGCATCATGATTTCTGTGTTGTTTTCCCCTGACTGCCATTCATTAATGACATCATCTGGTTGTGTTTATTCTGAGAGGAGAATTATTTGGCAGTTTAGCACCCCTGACTTTTTTTTTTATCTCTATTGCTTCTCTCTTAATTTTTCCATGAGCTATTGATATCAACATCTTGGATCATTCTCAGCACCACTGTGGATAATATTTGGAATTCAAACCAAACTTGGAGGAGGCAATACATCAAATTTATCTATTGCTCCCTCACTTTATAGTACAAAGATTAACTCCAGGCTTTATGATAAGTGAATGGGCTATGCAGCACCTGTAATTCATACTGAACATGCAGACATGCATTATCCATCTCTTCATCTAACACTCTGTGTCCCAAAAGATACTCATTTAGACGCCACTGACCTGATGATAGACATGTCATTATAGAATCATGCCGGGCCGACACCTGTCTAACTTACAGCACGTTACTGAGGCCAAAGGGATGAAATTAAACAACTACAATAATGTAATAATAACTAGAATAATGTCGCCATGGGGTTTAAGTTTTAATATTACCTCATCACTCTTTGGAGCTAGAGGGTGTGATGCAGAATGTATGATACTGTCAGATGAATTAGAATAAGGTTAATTTTCAGTGTACCAGAAGGTGTTCCTTCTGTTTGTAGTATGTCTGTCTGTAGCTGCTTCACTGAGGTGGGTTTTCTCTGTGTGATTAGTTTCATACAGCTCTGCTTTCAGTCAGAAGAGAGGAAGACAGAGGTTGGGCCGTTTCCACTAACAGCTTAAGGCTATTCATGTGATGTGAGTTATAAAGATAGCTCCACCAGCATCTGCTCCTTGCTTAGCCTTTTAAATCATCTTTCAATCGGTGGTGAGGCAGATTTATTGCAATCATTTGTTGATAAGTCAAGCGTACAAGTTCTTAAAGTAATGCATTGTGCTCATCATCTCTCAATACTTGGTGCATTTGCGATGGACTGCAGTGCCCATAAATAGCAGCGGGTGTTTTACAGGCTATACACATACTGCTGGGGCACAAGGCTTTATCTACTATGACATTTACTTTCTTTTCATCCTTTGGTTTTTCTCTCTCTTTAGCTCCCTTTTCTCTTTCTACTGCCTTGTTCACCTGTTTAAATAGAGTAAATTCTTACCTGTTTAAATAGAATAAAACAATTCTGCAATGAAGACAGGTAGGCATTAAGTATTGTAGATATTTGATATTTACAAATGGTTAAGATACAATGACCCCCTGCAATTATGTCTATAATGTATTTAACATAGTGCAACAGGAAATTAACACATAGAATATGACTGTTACTTTTTCTTTCATACGTCTATTAATACATTAAATCTGAGCAGCTCAGCTTAACCCCCATCATAAACCCGATGGCAGTCTGTCAGCAGGTTGGAGGTTCACACACCTGGTACATTTGGTGCAATGGTGCATTAATGTGGTGCTGGAAAATTTTGTAAAAATATTCCTGAGTGGGGACAATTCACATTTACACAGCTTCCAGTTAGAGCAGTAATTTGGGAACTCGGTGAAGGAGTTTTTCTTTTACAACTTCCTGACTTTGACATAATGGGTACGGAAACATCACAGAGGAAAGTAGATGTTTGGTTGAGGGTGAGAAAATGTTGACTTACATATTAAATAACAAGGTTCTTGTGATCTAAGATACATCATTACATTGTAAGCATGCTGCCCAGGTAAAGGTGAGCAAGTAAGAAACCTAACCTGATAACAAATGAATTGAATCAACAAAGGAGTGGTTTCAGGCAACAAACCAGAGACGAAAAGTCGACATATTTGTTTCTACAGGGCAACTTTAAACCGAATAAACACACCAGATTCAAAAGAATGACTCAAAGTGAGATTAGAGAAAGAGGTGCCTGCACTGAACATTCAGCTTTATGATCTACTTATCAATGACGGGATAATAGCATGGCAAATTAACTTAAACAGTAATGCTGCATTTAAATGATGAAACACACCTGAGACAGACCTTTGATCCAGACACTGTATTGACTCGTCTAACACAGGTCTGCCTACTAATGAATTAAGCTGCATCACACTGAGGCTTTGCTAATGCTGGCCTTTATTATGGAAGGCATTTTCACACAGACAGTCAGTTTGAAAATTAATGGTGCATGAAAGCTTCTTCACTTTCAAGGTCCTGCTATTGTTCATGCGGCGCATAGAAATATGGAAGAATTGTGTGGAAATCCTTTTTCCTACACTTAACCACTTCTCTCAGGTGTATAACGATATTGACTGTTCCTCGTGGTTATCTTGAACATCACAGTCATTGTCTGGAGGCAGCAATGAAAGCAGATCAATACATCCTTCTGGAGAGGCTGAATGTGAACAGGAACCATAGAGCAATGATGACAGTTGGACTTTATTTTCTAAAGTCCAGGGCAAAGGTCTGGACAGAGGATGTATGGTGCTAATTGCTTGGTCTGCAGTGCATTGATCTGGTGGCTTTGAATGCTTATAAAGATGGACAAAAAGTGTATTTGCTCTGTCATCTGTCCTTTGTGTTGTGTAAATGGTGACTACATGATGTGATCATGGATCATCAAGCACTGATGGGGTTTATTGTTGGTGATCAAGTGGAATGAAACATGTAAGAATGGATTTATCATTGAGTGCTCTGCTAGAAGACCGTTTTGATCTTGTACCATGTGACCACGTTTGTTGAACATCTCCTTGTCTAAATGGACTTAAACCCACCAGATTTCTTATATCACGCTGAATTTGATTTCAATCACTTAAAGGTTTAAGTGCTGATAGAAGTGAATTAAGGGTGTGAAAGAGCTGTCTCCTATAGTGCACCTATAGATGTGATATGTACAGAGGCACTGCGAGTGAGTTGGGTCACTTAACATGTAATTATGTACACTTATTATATGAGGATTTTACTTTGTGTGCATAATAGGTGTGTGGACTATCTAACTGTTTCTGTTTGTTTCAGGATGATTGGGGCTCCAGTGACTTGTCCAGTCGAAGAGGCCACAACTCTGACGAGTCTCACAGCATAGAGACTCTGCCCCCAGGTAGGAAACTTCACTACCCGTCACACACTAAAGGAACAATGTGCCATGATTTCATGACTGCGTGACGATGGTAAAACGACCCAGATATTCGGGTGAAATTAGGGCCAAGATATTAGAAAGTTTTAGGATGGCAGTGGCTCAGCCGTAGAGCCGGTCGTCCAATGTTTCCAATATCGGCGGTTCGATCCCCGCTACCGCCCAAAAAAACACCCGGAGTGTGAGCTGACAGTGGGAGGGGTCAGTTCACCTCTCGAGCACTGCCGAAGCGTCCTTGAGCAAGGCGCCGTCCCCCTTCACATGTTGCTCAGTTGGGCGCACCGCGATGGAGCTGCCTGACGCGCTACCTCCCACAGCCACAGGCTCCCTGTGTGTGTGTCACAGGGCCTCTACACACAAATATGTAATCGTGTCGTTTCATTTCCCTTCAGGGATTAATCAAGTATATGAAATAAAAAAAATAAAATTGAGATATTGCAATTGATCGTGTTTATTACATGGAAGAGGAAGCGTGAGCTTTTCTTTGTTTGGTTGTTTTCCTCAGGATCTTTGTTGTGTTGAATATCTCATTGTTAGTGGTTGTGTTTGTGCTGAAGGAAGATGCAGGACCAATCCATCTGGAAAACATATGCATGGCAGATAGTGTGCGCCGTGGTCATGTACCAGGAACGTATTCCAGAGTATGCTCCCACCAAATCCAATTTGACATGTGGCAACACAATGTCGTCGTTTTGGCATTTTACACCACTGGAACATGAACATCCTCCCTGAACCTAAACTGAAACAACCACACAGAAAGAATAAACATGTATGTACAACGTTTGTGGTGTGATTCATGCTTCAAAGACTGTAATCTTGCCACAGACCAAACTGCATCACTAGTCGGGCTGCAACGGGGTGGAGAGGAGTGGAGATTTCTCATCCAGCTCTAATCTTCAGCTTTCACTCAAAGCAGCTGCCCCTCCTTCCTGTAAAAACACTCTGTTCAATCAGATCCATCAGTAGAGTCAAATATGAATGAGAGGTAAAATTCAAGGTGACTGTGATTAAAATGATGGTGGTGTATCGCAATATCAACAAAAACATTTGGATGAAGAAGATGCAGAAGCAATATGAAAATGAAAGCGACTAAATGTGATGGGAAAGATGAAGGAGATGAGGACAGCAAAATGAAATGATGAAGATGATGATGTCAGGAGTTCAGACCTCAATAAAGGAAAGGAAAGGGCAGCTTCCTCGCTTTCATCCCCGTTTTCACTCCTGGCTGAAGTTTGTTGATGAAGACTCCTGAACCGGAGTTTGTTTCTGTCTGTACGTTTGTCTATTGATCTTATTGATGAATCAATGGTCATTTATTCTGTAAAATCTGAAAGAGATTAAAAATCTCCAGTGCAGTTACTTGAAATCAGCACAAACCGATAACGGCTCCAGTTCCAGAGCTCAGCTGTAGGTGTAGATAGATACTGCTGCGTATGGATCACCATCATAGACAACCACACTCCACTGCCGGCTGGACTTGACTCGTCTCAACTTGACTCGGTATTGGACACTTCTCTGTCAAGTGATGTTCCACTGTGGGATGGTGCCCACTCTGGAATTGAAACATCCGTGTCTGCTGTATGACTGATCTGCAGTGCCCTCCTAAGCTGCAGACATGTTCTTCTAACGTGTGCGTGTGAACGTTGAGCATCAGCGTTCTCTCAGCTGGTAGATGATGGGTCCCATGTTTTAGGTTCACATCACGGGAGTGGTTCTGAGTACAAGTCCCACCTGCCACTTTTCATCAGGTGAAAAAACAATGAATGGCTTAAAGGGATTTTAAGAAAATGTTGCAACAAACACACACAACCCGTCAGCAGGAGCATTGGGTGGAAGCAGCTGAGTGAAGCGAGGCAGAGGGGTGCAGACCGCACCGTCCACTCGTCCACTCGTCCACACCCAGAGGCAGCAACTCAGTCGCTGTGGGTGTACTGGAGAAAGACACCTGAGAATGCATTTCAGACAGATGTCACTATCTGATTTCAACAAGTTCAACGTTCAGAAAACACACAGGGTCCCGAAGGAGAGATTGCAAGGAAAAGGCTTCTCTGTCTGAACTCAAAACTGATTGTGAGAGGATGAAATTAATTTAATTGTATTCATTACTTGCTGCAACTAAATGGAGGTATCAGCAAGGGAAGCGCACAAATGTGACACATACAGCAGCGTGTCAGAGGCTCCGTGATCCAGTCACAGCAAAATCACTGCCAGCTTATGATAACTGAAACCCCGACACGCTCACATGCTGCTGTCAGGGTGGAGACACACACACACACACACACACACACACACACACACACACACACACACACACACACACACACACACACACAAACACACACACACTCATCCATACTGGAAGATGCAATCTCAAGCTGTCATAGCCAAACACAAGTCATTAGCATAGCAGCTGCCCCATGCTAATTAGCTGCATCATTGTTAGTGTCAGTCATCACTGCTAAACGTTAAACCCAGGCTGTGGTCCTGATGCTGCTGTGGGATGAAGAAACTGAGTGGTTTTATTCATACTTTAATGTCCAGCTTGAATCCTGAACACATGTAATGCAGGAAAGACGCTGATTCGTGGTGAAATGTGATGTCAGCACACGACATATGGCAAATAAAAATATAATGACACTGATCTAACATGCTCTGTATGCGTTTATCACCTTTAAGTATTACATTTCTCAAGTGCTAACATTGTTTTCTTACTTAGTGCTTGGACCTTTGTGTACTGTAGCAGCATGACCCCCACATCGGATAAGGAACAACTCTCCCCAAAACCCTTTTAACGGGAAAAATGGATGGGAGAAACCTCAGGATGACTGCAGAGGAGGGACCGCTCTTTCAGGAGTGGACAGACGAAGCAATAGATATCACATGTACAGATTAACAACACAGTAATAATAATAACAATAATACATGTATGACAAAGACACGCTGGTCCGTCCAGTAGAACGAGTCACCACCAGCCCATGAAGCACACAGGTCACCCATTGCAGAGGATCCATCACTCTGAGGACAGACCAAATAATGCCCAAGTCATTGTTCTCAAAAAAGTTAGTGTATGATTACCCCCAAAACCCCCAAACCACAGCTGAACCCAATGAGATGGAACCAGACTCCCCTAGTGGGTGGTGATGCAGGTCCATTGTGTAGATTTTGATGTTGCCAGCTAAGGACGCAGACAGAGGTAGCCGATTGCCGATGATCCACCACACAAAGGCCTGAGAGAGAGAACGGGAGAGGGAGGGAGAGAGAGCAGGGGGAGAGTGGTGCTAGAGGGACCAGAATGACTATTAATGAAAGGCAGGGGCCAAAAAAGAAAACCCCTACAGCTCGTCGGCAGGACTAGGCTAAACCTAAACACTGAGACTGCCCCCCCCATATTGGTTATATGTTGGAGAGAACAGATTTAAAGATATCTTCAGATTCAGACCTTCTAATATCTACAGGGAGATTATTCCTTCAGATGGTTCAGAACACATCAGCCCAGTATTAGCTGCATGACGTGGGCTCCCAATTCATGTTAGATTCAGAATGTCTGCATCACACATAGATAGAGAGGACCTAATTTTGGAGATATTGCGTGAATGAAAAAAGACTATCTTTGTCACGTCATAATAAATGTTTTATTCTGATATGTTTTGGGGGTTTGGTTTTGCTAAAGTAGTCTTGACTCGTCCTTTTTATTTTTTAATTGACAAAACAAAACAATGGATTTGGATGAAGATGAAGCGGTGGATCTCGGTCCAACAAAGAAGTGATTCATATCTGAGACAAATAAAGGACCAGATTTTTCCCCTTCTTCATATTATGGGACCTTTTTTTAACCTTTGCCAATATCATTAAAAAATAATAACAGCTATATTTAGAAGGGTGCACTATTCTGTGGGTCATGGGGAGGAGTAGACACACAGCAAAAAGGGATTTCATCTGCATCTGTGAAAGGAAAAAAAATACTTGTGGACGTAAAATAGATCCAGATCTGTCACCATGTCGTCTTATTTCTGCTGATAACTCATAAACTACTGATGAAAAACACATGATTCCAAAAATTAGAAGCCAGATTCCAGGATGAAGGAATGACTTGTATAAATATTATTTCATGAGCAAAGCAGGCCCATCACGGTGACATAGTGTATGCTATGCCCTGGTGCGATGATGCGTCAATAATGATTTTGTGTTGATATAGCCTTGAACTACCCTCCAGTTTGTCAGGATTGAGTGACGGTGGCAGAGGAATTCACTGAGTGCTTTCTAACACGAGTAAATCTCATATTATTCCTTGTTGCTGCACGACATCCACCTCCAGCTGCTGCTGAATGCAGAGACGCTTCCCTCATGTCAGATCTAACACGTTCTTGCATCATTAAGTTGCTCCCTAAATTTAATTTTCCCAATTATATTTCTATAATGTCATTCATTCCTGAAACACATTGTCAGCCATTTTTTAAATGTTCAAACTTGATCTTTGATTTATTTTTGGATGTTGGGAAGACAACATTTCACCAGAGTCTCATTTAGAATGTTTTTCTAATTAAACGATGGACATGCAGTGTGCTCTCTGTGGTTTAGATGATGAGAAGTAATATATTTCCCACCCTGTTAGCTCATTGTAGCACACACCGATGTAACACTAAAGCTGCAGAGATCAACCCCGGTAACAAAGGAGGGTGGTGGGTTTTTCCATCCACTTCACTGTTTGTTTTCCCAGAATAGCGTGCAGGACTTTTAGAGGCTATATTTTACTTCTAGATTTAGAAATAACTCCTCCTCTCTTCATTTTTCTACCCACAGTTTCAGGTAAAGCACAAAAGTGGTGAATGGTACGAACAGAATGGTGAATCCTAGCAACTTCTACAGATGTTTATTGGGTTTGTGCCTGTTTGTGTCCAGGTAAGGTGCGCTGGCAGGATTTTGACCAGGATCTATATGTTGGAGCCACAGTGGTCCGACCCGGTCAGGATCCATACGCCAGGAACAAGTTCAACCAGGTGGAGAGCGATAAACTCCGTATGGACAGGGCGGTGCCTGACACGAGACATGACCAGTAGGTATCCTCTATGACTGTCAGACCCGCTGCCACATCGCCTCAGAAGATCTTGTCCTTCATGGCTTTTGTGTTTTGTATTCATGCTCTTCTTTGTTTTCAGTCTGTGACTAATTGACACAAGGCTAGATATCATCCTTTGAAACCCCCCCCATTGTGATGTATTTGATGAAACCAGGAAGTGGGAGCAGAGCAGACGCTCACTGTTCATTGTCTGCTGTACTAGCAACACAAACACTCTCTTGATTGTTCTCTTGTTAAATAGAGCAGTCAAAGTTGAAACATGGCACAATATCTGATGCTCTTTATTTGAATGTTTTAGTAGACCTGATTCTTCTGATTGCCCAAATTTGCCCACTCATTATGCAGGATGTTCTTCATATTCAGAAGACAACCTACTAATTGTATTTTCTGATTTGATCACACTTCTTAAACCAGAGGACATTAAGTTTTAAATGATTTTGCTTCAAGGCTCCTTGATGTTTTCCACTGACCTCGTGCGTCACTGAGAAAGCTTTTAGTCTGCGCATGTTGTTCAGTACATGAATGGACTGGTTCCTTTTAATAAAACACAATTGGTGTTCATTAAGTGTTCATCCTGGTAAACAGTTTAACATATTTGTTAAAGTGACTTCATCGCATAAGCCTGTGTGTGTGTGTGTGTGTGTGTGTGACCCAGGGTCTGAGTGTGTTTCACTAGTGTGGTGGAGCTGCTGCTCTCCTGGTTTCAGGTGACGGCGTTTGATCCAAACTGTTTAGCTGAGCAGGAACCTCCTAAAACATCATGGACTTTGAGGAAGGATATATTTATTTTCATGCTCTGACTAAGAAGAACTCATCCTCACTGTAGTTTGCTTTTATTTCCTGGCCTTTCCTCAAGAGACGTTAATGTTCTGGAAAAATGAGGATCTTCTTTAGTGTTTATTACTTAGTGTTTGAAGAGGGGGATTTTTCAAATAATGCAGGTCCACACTGGGTCTCATGTAAACACCAGGCAAATTTGTTCAGTGACATGTACGACCAAATTGTGTGTTTATTAATTTATTTTTATGTCGTCTATTCTTCCTTGGTGGTGAAAACATTCCTTAAATCCTAAAAGGCGATCCTTGGAGACATCCATGATGCTAATTAAACAAAAGTAGTGTGTATAATGATATTCCAGTTGAGTGAGTTTTGTGAGTCTGTGTGTGTGTGTGGGGGGGGGGGGATGCATTGAACAAGAATCCAAGACCTCTTGCAGAGGGGTTCAGTATGATCAGCTGTGAATCATTTTCATTGTGTTTATTGTGTAGTCGGTGGTTCCCCCGTGTTTCAGACTCGTCTGACCGAGGCCCTGCTGTCATATTGACATAACTTCTACAACATAACAGAACTGTGTGCCAACTAAAAGTGCAGAGAGGCGTCTCCTATTGATCGGGTAGTGATGCGTCATTTGTGCAGCCTGCAGCAATGATGATTGTGTTGTGTCTATGAAGGCTTTTGTAATAAAATATTAAAATAAATTGTGCTTCCTTCAGCACATGAACTTTGACAATGGCTGCCTTATTTGCCTGTAGAGGAAATGTATGCATCCATTCTAGATTGATGCAGCTGCGTATTGACCGGTAAAACTGGGTTGTCGGATGAGGCACAGGCGCAAATGGCTCACATGCATCATCCCCACTGACAGTTCAATGGCTGCCTACCGTGCATCGTTACGTACAGAATGTAATTGGAATAGTACATGCTATAGATCTGGTAATTGTATAATAATAATCCTCCTATTAAGAGAAAACAAGCTTTTTATTTTTTGTTTGATATACCCATTCTGCTACTGCTTGGGCTATTCTAAATATTCTAAATTTCATTTAAGAGTTTTCTGAGTTACAGAGGCTGTCCCTCTGTCGCCTTGCCTCCTCGTCTCACATCATGTCTTCACTAGCGTTCCACATTTCACGACATATCACGACATATCGCGACATAGCACGACATATCGCGAGTTTTGAACTACCAGGCAGGAGGCCTAGAGGAAGACCAAAGAGGAGGTTTATGGATGTAGTGAAAGAGGACATGAAGGTAGTTGGTGTGAGAGAAGAGGATGCAGAAGACAGGGTTAGATGGAGGACACTGATTGGCTGTGGAGACCCCTGAAGAGAAAAGCCCAAAGGAAGAGAAGAAGATCATGACACATCGCGACATATCACATCTCGTGGGCTTTTTACCCCACTGTCTAAAAAGCTCACTGTCGATTTGGCTCCAGCAGAGCGTTATTGGTATACCTGTGTGTGTGTGTGTGTGTGTGTGTGTGTGTGTGTGTGTGTGTGTGTGTGTGTGTGTGTACTGAATCCTGTTAATTGTGCTCAGAATCTGTTCAGGGAACGGTTCCCGCTCACAGCTTTGCTCACAGTGTATCTGTGCATTTCTGTGGGAGGGTAGGGGTGTTTGTAGGAGGGTAGGGGTGTTTGTAGGAGGGTAGGGGTGTTTGTAGGAGGGTAGGGGTGTTTGCAGGAGGGTAGGGGTGTTTGCAGGAGGGTAGGGGTGTTTGTAGGGGTGTTTGCAGGAGGGTAGGGGTGTGTGTGTAGTTGTGTATCTGTGCACACCGTGTGAATGACATTTGTCAGCCTGCATTGCTGTATTCCTGATCGGTGTGTTGTTGGTTTCTGTGTGTTTAGCTGCAGACATAAACAATGGAAGTCAGACTTGCCGGCCTCCAGCGTTGTCATCACCTTCCACAATGAAGCTCGCTCTGCTTTGCTGCGGACTGTGGTGAGGTAGGTTAGACGTGTGTCCCCCACCTGAGAGCATTTCTACTTGGATCTGCAGGATGACGTTGTTTTTTATCTGTCTGTCATTTTCTGAATGTCTTACACTCTTTTCAGTGTTTTGAAGAAAAGTCCTCCTCACTTGGTCAAAGAGATCATTCTGGTTGACGACTACAGTGATAACTGTGAGTACCAGCAGCAGACAACGCAGCGCTGATCAGTGTCTACATGTGGTATGTTTGATGTCACGTGTGTGGCGTGTGCTTTGTGTTTCAGCTGAGGATGGAGCCCTGCTGGGGAAAATTGAAAAAGTACGTGTCTTGAGAAACGACCGCAGAGAAGGTAATTAGAACCGGAGAACGTTTAATATAATTTCAATCCCATTTTCTGGTTTGGGTTTTAGCCAGTCTGTTGGAACTAACATGTGACCTCCTTCCTCTCTTCCGCCTCAGGACTGATGCGTTCGAGGGTTCGTGGTGCAGATGCTGCCACGGCACCAGTTCTCACCTTCTTAGACTCTCACTGTGAATGTAACGACCACTGGCTGGAGCCTCTACTGGAGAGAGTGGCTGAGGTAAAAGGTCACGCACACAAACAACATAACAGATGAGCAAATCCAACAAAAAATGGTAAAAGAACAGTACATATATTTGTTGTGTTGATAAGAAAGACACAAGATTTGTGCATTTCAAAGGTCACAATCCTTCTTTAAATATGAATTTATTCTCATTCTTTCTAAAAACTGCTTTATTTATATTGCTGCTAATTTGTTGCAGCCAGACCGGTTTTTGGATTATTTTTTCTGTTCACAATCACGTGGTACACAGTAGCTCATCGCAACAATACAACAGCAACGTTTGGATTCTGTAAATTTGGGCAGATTTCTTGTATCCTAGTCTGATGAGAAGTCAGTTTTTCCTTTGCCAGTAATAAGAGCACAGATTTATACCCAGTGAGAGAATTGTACAGTTCTATTACACCTGGTTTATTGTATTTAAAAAGGATCTCTCACAGATTTGTTTCCTCATTTTAAACCACTGTAAGCATCAAAATGACAATCTGTACACTTTAACTGTGTGTGACTTGCTTCTTGATTAAATGGAGTTTCTGTGAGCTGCAGCTTTTTTTTTTCTTTGATTTTGGTCCTTTTGTTTAACCAGACATGTGGCGCATATTTATTAATGAACCACATTTCCTGTTATTCTAATTCTGAGTTTGTCTGGAGCCAAAAATTACTTCTAATTAAGTATTTTGTCTTTAGGACAAGACCAGGGTAGTTTCTCCAATCATTGATGTTATCAACATGGACAACTTCCAGTATGTTGGAGCCTCAGCTGATCTGAAAGGAGGTACAGTACACAAGTACACGAGCACTTTGGCACACATAAGATGTTCTGCACGGGTCAGCAAGTGCAGCTCAGCAACAGGGCTGTGTGTTAGTAATATTTTTAGACAATTCCATTATAATCTATTGACAATGTTGTATTTTAATGGTTGCTTTGGCACCCAGTGCTCTATTTCATAAATATTCTTCACTGAAGGTTGCTAATGCTATTTTCAGACACATCTCCAGTACCTCAACAATTTGTTTGCCTCCCATACTCTAAAAGCTACAATCAGTTCAAGAACAAAAGTTTGTAGAAGTACATATTTTAAATGACATTGTTGAGTGATGAGAGGTATCGTCTCACAAAGAAATGCTAAACTGTGATTGAGGTGACTTAAGGGAAGAAATATCTGAAACCACTTGTTGGTTTCAACAAATAAGTTGGGTATT
This sequence comes from Antennarius maculatus, assembly GCA_013358685.1. NCBI lineage: Eukaryota > Metazoa > Chordata > Actinopteri > Lophiiformes > Antennariidae > Antennarius > Antennarius maculatus. Next base: position 134,301 of record CM023606.1, read on the forward strand.
TACTTCCTAAATTGATGTTACTTTAGTCACTATGAATGAACGGATCATGTACACCTGACTTTGCAGCTTGCCTCCCTTCTTTCAGCTCATCATTTGGTTTCATGGACCCAGTTTTTCTGTTTTGTTTTTGTTTTTTGTGTTTTTGGGGGTTGGGTTTGCCTGCTCCTCTCCTACTGTCAGTCGATATCACAGCAGGCAGCTGGTTTCAGTTCAAAAGCTTTGCTGTTCTCCACCTGCTCAGCACTGCCTAGCAGACAGACCCAGTTAGCAACTGGAAATGAAGCCACTTTTTTTAGTGTATATCTCATAAGTTTGTTTGTTTTCCAGTGAGTTGTTTACCATCCTGTCCTATGCTTTCTAGCATTTTATATAGTGTAAATTGTAACTACATACATTATAAGGTTTAAGATTTGGAACTTGATGAATCACAAGCTCATAGAGGCATGTGAAGCAACTGCAAAACCAGTATAATCTAACCAACATAATATCATCAAACTTGTGTGTGTGCTCTTCTATTGCCAGGTTTTGATTGGAATTTGGTCTTTAAATGGGATTACATGACTCCGGATCAGAGACGAGCCAGACAAGGCAACCCGATCGCCCCCATAAAGTAAGACAGACACTCCAGAAGCCCGAAAAATAGTTCACAAACATGATGTGATAGATGTTTCAAGCTGCATGTTGCAATCTGGAGAGTGTCATCTGAAAATGATAATGCAACAGAAGTACATCTGTCAGCACTTAAAGTATTAAACAGCAAGAGAGAGGCGAGCCCTTGGTCGAATATGGTCTCCTCTTTTTCATTTATTATTCCCTTCTTTGCTTCAGTACAGCTCATGTGTTCTTCCATAAATGCCTTGTTGGTTTAGTGTTCTACTGTGGCCATAGAAATGTTTCGATTACCCCCACATCCTACCCCACAGGCCTGACATTCCTTAACCTCCACCAGTGCGTGAGAGCAGTGAGTGTGTTCACAGTGGAAGTGTGTTTCTCCAGCAGGGCCTGTTGTCATTTCTACGTATGTAACTGGAGAATTACGTCCTCGAACAAACCCCTAACAGATCCACTGCAGCGATACACACACAGCTGTACACACACACAGCGGTACACACACACAGAGAGATACACACACAGCGATACACACACAGCGATACACACACAGCGGTACACACACACACAGCGGTACACACACAGCGGTACACACAAATCGGTACACACACAGCGGTACACACACACAGAGAGATACACACACAGCGATACACACACAGCTGTACACACACACAGCGGTACACACACACAGAGAGATACACACACAGCGGTACACACACATCGGTACACACACAGCGATACACACACAGCGATACACACACAGCGGTACACACACACACAGCGGTACACACAAATCGGTACACACACAGCGGTACACACACAGCGGTACACACACAGCTGTACACACACACAGCAGTACACACACACACAGCGGTACACACACACAGCAGTACACACACAGCGGTACACACACAGCGGTACACACACACACAGCGATACACACACAGCGGTACACACACAGCGGTACACACACAGCGGTACACACACAGCGATACACACACAGCGGTACACACACAGCGGTACACACACAGCGATACACACACAGCGATACACACAGCGATACACACACAGCGGTACACACACAGCGGTACACACACAGCGGTACACAGCGGTACACACACAGCGGTACACACACAGCGGTACACACACAGCGATACACACAGCGGTACACACACACAGCGGTACACACACAGCGGTACACGCACAGCGATACACGCACAGCGGTAAACGCACAGCGATACACGCACAGCGGTACACACACAGCGGTACACACACAGCGATACACACACAGCGGTACACACACAGCGGTACACACACAGCGATACACAGCGATACACACACAGCGGTACACACACAGCGGTACACACACAGCGGTATACACACAGCGATACACACACAGCGGTACACACACAGCGGTACACACACAGCGGTACACACACAGCGGTACACACACACAGCGATACACACACACAGCGATACACACACAGCGATACACACACAGCGGTACACACACAGCGGTACACACACAGCGATACACACACAGCGGTACACACAGCGATACACACACAGCGGTACACACACAGCGGTACACACAGCGGTACACACACAGCGATACACACACAGCGGTACACACACAGCGATACACACACAGCGATACACACACAGCGATACACACACAGCGATACACACACAGTAATACACAGCGGTACACACACACAACTGACACGTTAGTTCGGCAGTTTCTGCCAGCCACTAACCCGGTCCTGCGCGGTCTTTCTCTCTCCACCCACGCAGGACTCCAATGATAGCAGGAGGTCTGTTCGTCATGGATAAGGAATACTTTGAGCTGCTGGGAAAGTACGACATGATGATGGATGTATGGGGAGGAGAAAACCTGGGTGAGTGTCACTTCGATGCAGATGCAGACTCACTAGAGTCACAGTAGAAGTCAGTCTGCTCATGGATGATGGTGGTTAGGAGATGACGTGTGACTCCTAACCACCATCAGTGTGAATTTGAATGAGTCAACGACATGAAATAAAGAGGAAAGTGATTAAAAGTGTCAGGCAAACAAAAAGTGTATTCACCACAGTTATGGTCATTAGACTTTCACACGGTAACGTGACACCCCAACTCTTTCCTTCCCCAACTGTTGGCGGCTGGAGGAGACAGGAAATACTTTGATACTTAGAGAAATTCAAGCGTTCCTGTTCTTGTGACAGCTGGATGAAATAGCAGAGATCTCCTGTCTGAGTTCACATCACACTGCAGGCAGTTAGCTTAGCTTAGCTCAGCCCAGAGAGCCAGCAGCCTCTGATGCTCTCTGATTAACATCTGTGTTATTTACTTCAGACAAATGAACAGATATAAAGTGAAGCGGAAAGCAATAGAGGTTATTTACTCACAGTTCAGACAAATTACGTCTGTGTCTCCCAGTGGTCTTTGTATGAATGCATTTGGGGAATTGTTGAGGATAAACACAATGATTCATTCTTCTCTGGACAAAACAGTAAAGCACAACTGAGTTGACACATCCGACAGGGCTTTTCTTCCCTGCTCATCTAAACACCGAAGCGAGCACAAACAATGTGGTAGAGAAAATATGACATCAGAAAAACATGAATGTCAATACATCGGAAAGAATCATGAGGCGCAGATGTTGTCAGTTTAATTCAGTGAAAGACACAATGCACTTTGTACAATTAATGAAGTAAATCACCGTCGTGGAAACGGTTTCTTGAAAAAGTCATGTTTAATGATGTGTGTGTGTGTGTGTGTGTGTGTGTGTGTGGGTGTGTGTGTGTCTCAGAGATCTCTTTTCGTGTGTGGCAGTGTGGCGGAAGTCTGGAGATCATCCCCTGCAGCAGAGTTGGTCATGTTTTCAGAAAGCAACATCCATACACCTTCCCTGGGGGCAGCGGGACTGTGTTTGCAAGGTAACACACACACACACACTAGTTGTACTATGGTCAGCCACTCTACAGCAGAGTTAACAGAGCATCAGATTGTTTGAAATGGTACCAAACATCATTCATGATGGAGTGGACATAACTACCCTAACCCAGAACCCTAACCCAGAACCCTAACCCAGAGCCCTAACCCAGAACCCTAACCCAGAACCCTAACCCAGAGCCCTAACCCAGAGCCCTAACCCAGAACCCTAACCCAGAACCCTAACCCAGAACCCTAACCCAGAACCCTAACCCTAACCCAGAACCCTAACCCAGAGCCCTAACCCTAACCCAGAACCCTAACCCAGAACCCGAACCCTAACCCAGAACCCTAACCCAGAACCCTAACCCAGAGCCCTAACCCAGAGCCCTAACCCATAACCCTAACCCTAACAAGGTTAACCCTAACCCAGAACCCTAACCCATAACCCTAACGCTAACCCAGAACAATAAAACAGTTTGATCATGAGCACAGATGGGACATCTAGCCTAATATCAGTACTGTATTTCTTTATTGTAAGGTGATATCATGCTTTTATTTTGAGATATTTTTCTTTTTAAACAAAATTATTTCCCCTCTATCCAGTGCTGTTTTTAACACTGAACTGTGAATCAGATGCTTTTTTGATAATTAATTTTGTTTGAGACAATCAAAGTAGCAATTACAGTGTTAAGAAGTGGGAAAATAGATTTTACTGTCTCAAAATGTTAAAGTAAGCCGTTTAGAGCCATGACACGTTATATTCTCACTAAAAATTATTACATGGATGTTCATGTAATATTCAGATGCAGATCTTTGAAACTATCTCCAGCTACAGGTTAAACCCCTCGAAACAGGCCCTGCCAACCTAAGAGAATTTGTGTCTGTAATAAGAATTATTACAAACAGTTTTTATATCATTACTTTGTGAAGCGTTTTCAGGTGTCGAGTGGCGCTTCTTTTTTGATAACTGCAGTGTGCCACCTGCAGTTAAAAATACCCAAATGTCTCTTGATGCCTTTGCTCAGTAGAGCAGCTGACAATGTGGAGGTAAATCTGGAAGCAAATGAGGAAAACGATCCCACATCCTGACACTTAAAAACTGTGAAAGAACCTTGAGTTGGATGAAACTGAGAAAGGTTCCAGGGCAACCACAGCATTAGATCAGACTGTGTCTGAGCTCGGCTCTGAGTGGAATCCAGCTGAGGATTCTCCTGTGGTGTTCACGGCCATGTCCGTTACACAAAAGTCAACACTCAGAAGAATCTGCAGTCTTTTTCAATAGATAAAGATATCACTTATTAATGGACAAGGCCGATGTATTCTCAGCCTCAGACTTTAAAACGCTCCATCAGTGCTTGATATCGGCTTCAGTTCCACATCTCTACCTTCAGTCTGAATGAAGCTCCAGACATTCTTCTTGTTTCTGCGGCTGATGAAACCTGAGGCTACCAGACAGAACCTCTGACCTACAGTAGGAATTGTTCTGCTAATTTTGCTACAGTGCTCATAGGACCAACAATAGGGCCAACTTGTGCAATCAAAGAGCAAAAGCTCCTCAAGACTTCTGTGTGATGCAGTGTGTCTGCTGAAGCGCTGATGGATCGATATAAAACAGGGATATTCTAAAAATTGTTATTTTGAAATACATTGGAAATAGTTGGAGTCCTAGTCCTCTATTAAAGGCATGTGGTAATAGCGACTTCTTTCTGGGGTGTTTGTTCTCTACCGCTTTATGCAGGACAGATTCTAGATGACAAATTAAAGGCTCTGAGCGGGATAAATGAAAGTCTGCCTGTCATTTCCTTCCTGTCACAGAGGTGACAGAAAAGCTGATGTAGGAGATGCGAGTGAGTCGTCTTTCCCTCTAGCTGACACGTGGTCTGACAGGTCCATGTTTTTCAGGACAAAATGGAAATGCCTCAAATTCCACTGGACTTCAATTGTGTGCTTGACAACACGTGTGACAAAAGAATACAGTAACTGGAAAAATTAACATGCTCACATTTATCTCTTTAACCACAAAGATCCCTTATTTGGCCGTAGAGATGTAGGAGAAACTTATGAAAGAGAACAGGAGAGAGTGTTTTGTCATTTTGGTGTAATGTCTCTCGGTCACTATACATAACAAGTTCAGCCAGGTGGATTTCACACTTCCTCTGCTTCCTTTCCTGCTGTCTCAGGAACACAAGGAGAGCAGCAGAGGTGTGGATGGATGAGTACAAAAACTTCTATTACGCAGCCGTCCCTTCAGCCAGAAATGTACCGTATGGAAAGTAAGTACCGTCAGCTCTTGGGAGTGCAGCTAGATCATAAACATAAAAAAGCCAGGCACATATTGATGAGACTGCATTTGGTAGGCCTTAAAGAAATGTGGTTATGGATGTGATTGTTGGTATATTGTACATTACCATTGGTGGTATATCGTGCCTTCCTTACATTGTTGTGTGAATTGCTATTGCAATGTGATAATTATGTTGCCCATGGTGACGCCATCATGATGCCATTGTTGTGTGGTTCTCCTTGAATGAAGTAGCAGTGAAGCTCAGTGTGTTGACCTCTGAATCAGGAACTGGGGTGGGATTAAATACATTTTCTTCTTTCCACTCCCTTTCAGGCAGAATTGTATTGTTGGGTTATGATCTTCTGTAATTATTGTGTTTTTTGTTTTTTCCTTGCCTTGCCTGAAATAAATGAACAAATGAAATGAATGAATACTACGGTTTACAGGAGGACATAAAGTCTGCCCAATTTGCTCTGCTACAGAATTATTTGACATGCTGAAAGGATGAGTGTGAAGGTGGAGACAAATGTCAGCCTAGAGAACAAGATGTACACAAATGGGACTTTGAGATTGGAGCAATTACCAAATTACAAATGACCAAATTACATCCTTGTTATGGAGGTGGGAGGGATTTAGGAATGGCAATCAATGCTGATCAGGTTGATTGACATCCTGGCATTTTTCGCAGACATTTGTAGTTCCCAAAGGAAGTGTTCATCATGTGACCTTCGTCTTCCTTCTATACCAACATAAGATGTTGTTTTTCCCCAGGGATGCTGCATCTCACGTGCTCTTTGCCTCTTCTGCCTTTACAGAGCAGGAGAACTATAAGGCGCTTAAAATGAGGAAATGCTTTGGAAGCCATAGTTGATCAAAGCTCTGATTGTCTTGATGTCTTCCTGTCTGTCTCAGCATCCAGAGCCGTTTGGAGATGAAGAAGAGGTTAGGCTGCCAGCCATTCAAGTGGTACCTGGACAACGTCTACCCTGAGCTGCGGTGAGAAAATGAGAGCGTTAATGAAATGTGAACCGGTGCTCAGGATGATGTGATATTGTTATGTAACGTGTAGGAAAACTCAACTGCAAAGACGACAAAGGACCTAAAAAGCTCAGCCACCAGCATTATGAGTGTGATCTCCTTTGCGTTGTAATGATTTATTCTGTGTTGACAGGAATGACAAGTTCATGCCAGCAATTGTCACTCAAGAGTATTGTTTGAATTAAATTGAATTACAATTTGACAGGTTATTTATTTGTCACTTGCATGGCTGAGATGAATAAATGCAAGCGATCTAACCTGTCAGTCTACCCACACAATGTGCTCAGGGTCCCAGATCATCAGGACATAGCCTTTGGAGCCTTGCAGCAGGGAGGAAACTGTCTGGACACCTTGGGCCATTTTGCTGATGGCGTGGTGGGCGTTTACGAGTGCCACAACGCCGGGGGAAACCAGGTAGAGTCAGTGCGCCGACGAACACAGGTCAGCTCGTCCAGTCTTTTCTCAAACAGCACCTGGGTGGCACTGGTTGGTGAGAGCACAAAGGTAATGTGGAAGGATTCAGGTGTCAAAGGTCATATCTGTAGTGGTCATCATCATCAAACACACTTAGACGTGTAAATTACACTGTGGGTCTTCAGCCATCATGAGTTCTCACGAGGGGTATAACATTGATTCTGTCATGGAAGGACAATCTCACAGCAAGGTTTCTTTTTCTGATATTGTAATAGTAAGACGAAGGAGGTCCGGTTTCTTAAGTAATGTCCCAGTGTATTCTTGTTTTAAGTCAGGAGTATCATTTTACTTGTAGTCTGTTAATCTCAGGTAGAGAGGACACATTTCAAACGAAAAGGAAACAGCTGAGTGTGAGGTCAACACCTTCAAATCTGAGGCTCAGCTTTTCTATCAGTAAATTTCTCCCTCCTGGTCGGAGGTGAGGTCTTCTGGTCTGAAGGGAGAATGGATCAGCAATTGAACAGCAGTTTGTTGAAGAATCAGCAGTAATGAAGGTGTTGTTTCAAACCATCCTGCTGAAAAGAAAGCTGAGCCGGTTGGCAACTGTCGTGATCTACGCTCCAAACGTGACGACAGCACAGAGTGAGATCATGGATAGAAGCTACAGAAAGTAGTTTCCTCTGTTCAGACATCCCATGTACTCTGGAAACACCGCGGGATCCCCAGGATGGGGTGGATGTTGATGGTCGTCTAGATTACGCTAGATTACCGCCATCCGAACTTAGATCAACAAAATGTAATGGAGAGTATTAACACAAAAACTATTTACATTGTGTCATTAAGATGAACATGACATCATGACACAGTGCTGAGGTTACATAGAAGACATGCAGGTGTTTTTACACACGCATGTTATTTTACAGGAGTGGGCCTTGACCAAGGATAAGTCGGTGAAGCACATGGATTTGTGTCTGACGGTGGTGGAGCGAACGGCCGGCTCCCTCATCAAACTGCAGGGCTGTCGAGAGAATGACAGCAGACAGGTACGCTTCGCTCTCATTGCTCGAGTTGCATTTGCTCTGTTTAGTCAACATGCCTTGGATGATTTTTTGTGTGCTGCATGTTATGTTTTCTATCTCATTGTACGTTTCCAGAAATGGGAGCAGATTGAGTCCAATTCGAAGCTTCGTCACGTGGGCAGCAACCTCTGTCTGGACAGCCGCAGTGCAAGGATGGGCGGCCTCACTGTGGAGGTCTGCAGCCCCAACCTCAATCAGCAGTGGAAATTCACCCTCAATCTACAGTCATAGGGGCCGCTACCGACAGCGGTGGTTATTGGATCCAGACCCGAGCGACTCTGAGGACCAGATGAAGAGATGGAAATAGACTCGAGGACAAAGACAAGACTTCAAAGATTGTTGGATCCCTCTCGTTCCTCCTCAGAGATGTAGTCAGTCCCGTCTATACACCTCTCCCCCATCTCACCTCTCCTCAAATAAAGTCAAAATAAACAGGAGCCACGGCCTTTGGGGGAGGGGCTTGTAGACCGTGATGGCGTTTAAAGGAACCTGGCTGTATTTGGTTGGACTTGTCATAACTGATGATCTTGATGAGGATAAAAGCAATGAAGAGGCTTTCCATCCAAAATACATACCTCAGTGTTTCTCATTGATGGTTCCAGATGCAAATGATCAGTGAATTTTTCTTTTCTGTCTTACTTGCCGTTGAAAATGGATTTCTGATGTTTTAGTTAATAATTACTTTATTTTTATTAATGTATTTTTTATTCCTTGCTGGTAATTCTCTGGAGGTTGGTGGGAGTTTTTTTGTTTGTTTGCTTGTTTGTTTGTGCTGGAAAGAATTGGATTTTGGTGCTCCCCTCTGATGCTCTTTGTTTAACCACACAGACTTTGTGGTTTCTGGTGGAGCTTCGATGTAGAGTGATGTGAAGGGAGGAAATGGACTTGATGCTTTGAGCTTTTCCTCTCATGTGACTCATTAGTTTACAGGATCACACAGAGAAAGGAGGGTGGATAGAAGACAGCAGTTTGTGCTTGTTTGTTTTCTATAGATTCACCTGCAGATTGGGTCTTGCAGGAAGGGAAGAAGGTTCAAGGACGAGTTTGTGCAAGTTGGATGGGGCCTTAGACTGGTTTGGTCGCAAGTGCAGTTCCTGAAACCAGGAAGTGTCTTGAAGCCCACCCTCAGGATTTACTGTTTGTCTTCAGGCTGTTGCACTGGTTGCTGCAGCAATCTACAGCATTATCACTTCTAAACCATTATGTCTTTAAAGAAACGATACCAGGAAAACATCTCCATCCACCTTTTGGTTTACTTTTGTGTAAAAAAAAAGAAGAAAAAAAAAAAAAGGAACCAAATTTTAAACAGATGTTTTTGTTTCAGGAATACCAGAGGAGTGATTAAGAAAGTTTTTCTTCACACGCTCTCTAACTGCTCCGTATGGTACAGTTTCTACATCTTCTTTTCCTGTATGGATCATTTACTCCACCTGCATCTCACTGTAGGGAGACTGCTTTCTTATAATCATACCCAACTTAGATTCTGAGTTGCAGTTTTGTGTCTAGAGCAAACAAGTGTTAACACAAAGCAGAAGGATCACATTTCAAAGATCACGTTACACAGACATGAAATATTTATCACTCTCACATAATCCATTCCTGCCCAGGCGCAGCATTAGAAGACACCAGTGATCACACTCTAACATCACTGAACGTCCGTGTTGTTGTTGCTTTCTCACTCCTGCAGTAGAACAGATGTCATGCAAAAGGAACCGTGTGAAACGTGCAAGAAAATGTGTTCTTCATTGATCATTACCAAGTTTATTTTCTGAAATACGCTGGACTGCTCAGTTTATGGTGATGAAAATACAAATGAGAATAACTTAATTAGTATAACAGCCATTCAACATCACCAAATAAGATTATGTCAGTTTTGTTATTGCCCAGAATGTTCCTGAATCCACGTGTTGGTCTGATGCGTGTCTTCTGACGGTTCGTCTAAACTTCATGCACAAGTGCAGCACAGTCTGCTGTGCTGACTGGGAACGATGGTTCTGTTCAGTAAGTTTTTATTAGATTTGGAGTGACTCATCACTTGGCAGGCTCAAGGCCACTACATAAATATAAAGCATTGAACAGTACATTCTGTACAATAGAAACGGACTATAAAATGTTCTGATTCTAGTTCATTCTAGACAGGATAATGACAATATAAATGATATCAAAAACCCTCTATTTCTTTTTACTTCTCGCACACTTGCTTTCTTATAAATGTAATTTTTTAAAAAAAAATTTCGCCAAAATGCAGATACTGACAAAGACAGCTGGTGAAGTGTGCCATGATGTCTGACATTTTTCCATCCTCTTCTGTTGCTTTTTTGTTTTCTGCTGTTGTGTAACTTGCACCTAGTATTTTCCTTAATATATACATTAATTCAACTGTAAAGCAAAGTGGGGAGGAAACAGCAGCCTATCCTGTGACTTGATTGGTGCGTGAGTGAGGATTTTAGTTAGTTTTGACTTAAATCACAAGGTGGATTTACTGATAAATTGTAAGGTGGACTTTAATGCCATTCGATATAAAAACTGAAAAAAAAATTGGAGTCTTAATTTTATGTTTCTAGAATGTTGTAAGTCAATAATAGTGGATGAAAATTCCAATTCCCAGTTGTTGATCCAAACAATGTGCAATCAGATCAGAGGTGTGGTGGAGTACAGAGCAGTACGACACAGAAGTATAACATGTTTGTCTGCTGCCATCTTTCCACACTTACTAAAGGGATTTTTCAGATCACTTGCTTGCCGGAATGTTTTTTGTTAATTATTTCTTTGCTTCCCTCACAAGCTCAAGACCTTCCCAAGTGCTTGTCCTCAATGTTTTAAAGTTGATAATTGTTACTGGTTGGTCCGAACCTTTGAGTAAATTCACTCTAGTGATTAGAAAGATCTATATAAAGAGATGGCATTTCATTCATTTCTGTCAAAAATGGCATAATTGGCATAATTCTGACATACTGTTCATCGTGGAGCATTTCTCAAATATTAACATCTGTTAACATCTAATGTTGACATCTTTAATGTGGGTTTGGTGAATATTTAACAGAGACATTAAAGATTCCCATGTCAGTGAGGGCACCAATTATAATATTTTTCGAGGTCTGTAGCGCCCTCTACTGTCAGACTTTCTGCAAGTAAATTGATAATCATTGACAGAAAAAGGAACTCCAGTTATGAAACCTCTTACACTAGAGAGTTAAATTCTCTTCATTCAAAAAAAAAAAAATCATATTCACCTTTTTAAATCCGGTCTTTCTGGTGTTGAACCTTTGGTTCGGCGCCATAAAATCAGCCGGGCGGTGAAAACTGAACATGCAGGTGAACAAGCTGCACACACCTGAGTGACCGTGATAGTACTGTCTGCTGCAAGAGTTCATACATGTTGTTGGAAGACTTCTTCTTTTTAAAACTAGTCTTATTCTTGTGCAAATGAACTTATTTCTATTTTATTTTGTATTCTTTTTATGTTGTTCACAAAAGAAATGACTGTATTAATTAAGTAGTCCAGGATGATTAAATGTTTACATCTTTAGCACAATGTGCCAAAGTTTCCTTCCTGTTTTTTTTCTCTATTTGAGGAAGAATGAGAACCAGTCTGTCAGTGTTGGATGCACAGTGTCACCACAGTGTTGTATTGAATTCAACTTGTAGGACACCAGAGGGGGGGGGGGGGTGTGCGGACTCAGTGTCAGTGTTGTAATGGACACACTTATTGTTATCCTTAAATCTGTCTGGTAAAATTTTAATTCAGGAACAACTGCCTTCGTGTGTGTTTGTGTGTTACACTTTGGACATTGCTAAACGCAGCATTTCAAGTAAAGAAGAATAATGACAAACTTGAGGTCAACTGTTTTAATTACTGTAGTGTTAAAAAAAGGCTGTGAAACTGAACTCCTCTCGGTTAAGAAGAGTGTCTTCCTTGCTGAGCAAATGGAATTTCACTGTGGTTTTGGAAGGAAACAATCATTGATTATGGTTGATGGAGTTTAACAAGAAAAAGGGTGCAAGGGTCATGCACAGTGTTCCCTTAAACAGGGTGAGGAGCTGTCAGGATTTATTGTTCCAAGAAGGTGGATTACAGTCAAAGCGCCTCACATCCCCTCTGACTAGAAGAGCCCTCTGACTCGTGACGAGCCCCGCCGAGATACGAAGCTCAGGGCTGAGTGGTGTTGACAGTGGATGAGTCGAGGCATAAGAGAGCCTACATATGCATGTTTGACTGTCATCATCCATAATGATTGATAAATGATGATCAATGAGGAGGGACTTGAGCTAATAGGGAAGTGATGTGGCTTGATTGAATCACAGTGGTAGTTGATATGGCACAAGTAGTTACACATGTAAAAGTGTATATTTTGTATATACCCACATCTGTGTGTGTACAGTATGTATATATGCATACTGTGTGCTCTGCTGCGGTTCCGAGTTTGGCTGTGGGACTCGACAGCGCTTCTGTTTCCTGTTTTATAGATGCTACAGTAACTCACTTTTGAATGAGGATACATAACTTAAATAAAATCATTTATATACTGTGTATGTATATAAACTAAACAGTGTCAAGTATTTTGGTCTGCAGTGATGGGACAGTAGATATTCAAATATGCATATAAAGGGTTAATTGATTCATCTACGTATTTTATCACAGTTACAGAAAGTACATCTTGAAATCAATTTTAAAAACTCAAACTATCCCTTGATTTGGATTTTCTTCAAAACTTTCATGTATTCTTCGCTGTCACATTGTCATCTCTTCCACCAGGTTTTGTGTAGTTAGGAAAACAAACAGATGCTGCTGAACATAAAGTCAACTTCTGTCAAGAGAACTCATTTAACCAATTACGTCATTGCATCTAAATTTAAAAATCCTACAATACAGAATATAAGTCTTTAACATTGGAAACCTATTCCTGTGTTTTGGAATTTTTACTGGCATGATTAGTATTTCATAAAAGTTAAATTTCCATAAAAGTTAAGCATCTAGCCAAGTATCATTAGAGGATATGTGGGATTTGACTAAAACCAGGTCAGTTTCAGCTCTGATTTGATCATAGTTGTATGTCTGTAACTTTATTACTTGGTAATGTAATCTCACAAAAGTGGATCTTCCTTGATCCTTACAAATTTAAACATTCTGGATCGCCAGATTAATACTTTGATCCACATCATATTTTGATGCATGGAAGACCTTCTGTCTGTATTATATGTCATGTTTCTCCTATCGTTGCAGATTTTATCCATGAAATTAGTAGAAAAAAAAATTGGTGACTGTATTCATGAAAGATCCAGATTACCTCCAAATCTAGTGGACCGTTCTGTCTCACCAAATGTTATTTAAAAAGCTGATAATTATTTATACAGCAACTCGTCTAACAATCAAATGTTCAACTCAAAACAACGAAATCTAAACTGTCAAATGTCTTGGATTAAAGCGAACACGCTCGCAGTGCAGCGATGTCGCCATCCGTCCACCAGGTGGCGATGAGCACCGCGCCGGACCCGGAGAAGCGAAGACGAAGAAGATCACCGAGCCTGGATGATCCAGGCAGTCAGCAGGCGCAGGTGGACGGCGGTGTGGTCTGGACGAAGAGCTGGAAACAGTGGAAACCATGAAGAACCAAGGAATAGAGGGTACGGAGAGGTTCCTGAGCCCGGGTAAGGGCCGAGGCCTGCGGGCGCTGAGGCAGTTCGCGGTGGGGGAGCTGGTGTTCGCCTGCCCTGCCTACTCCTACGTGCTGACGGTGAATGAGAGAGGAGCGCACTGCGAGCACTGCTTCACCAGGTACCGGCTGGCTCTCAGGGGGGGGCCGGGTCCGGTGTCCAGGCTGCTGCTGGTCTTAGCTAGGTTAGCCTGTCGGTTAGCTGCTGCGAACCGAACCGGATCAGAGCAGAACCGCCTGACTGGTACCGCAGCATCGGTTCGAAGCGCTGCGGGGGAAAAGGGTCCAAAAGTACATTCATAGCAAAGCGGTGAAGAAGCTGCATCTCTGCAGCCTGGAGCCTGTTGCAGTACTGACGGGTCCAGTACTGACGGGTCCAGTACTGACGGGTCCAGTACTGACGGGTCCAGTACTGACGGGTCCAGTACTGACAGGTCCAGTACTGACGGGTCCAGTACTGACGGGTCCAGTACTGACGGGTCCAGTACTGACGGGTCCTATGCCGTTCCCTCACCTCGTGGCTTCTTTATGTCGTGCAGCACTGTGTAGTGTCTGCTCAGACCCCCACACACCAGAGACCTGATCTGAAGGCAGCTTCTGTTTATTCCATCAGGTCAGAGGGCAAACCTGCAGCTTCCATGATGTGATTTCTGAATGAGAACTGTAGCAGAGTGAAGTGTTCAGACAGACCTGCAACCCCAGGATGTCATTGATATACCTGTGTGTAGGTGTGTAGGCTGAATGTGTCAGTAACAAAGAGTTCAACTGGAGTATTTTCAGGTTGAGCGATTTCTCTTCTACACGCACATGTGTGCCACCCAAGCTGTAGTTAAGTTTTCAAGCAGTTAAAGGGTAGGGTGCTAAATATAGCTGTCCATGTGCTCTGAGAGAGGAGGGGCGAAGGGGTAAGAAAGCCAGGGGGGTATGGGTGCCGTGAATGGGGTGAACATGGCCCTCTCTAATAGTGACCTTACATCCAGTGTGGTGTGCACATCTACCCTCTGTACATATGTGTAAATTGCACTGAAAAAGTTTGCATAAAGGAGAAATCAGAACTGACACAAAGTTCTTCATTTTAATAGCAAATATATCCATGTTGTAAATGTTGGTCCATGTAAAAATGGCTGCGCTGATGAATTCTTTTAGAAATTGAAATGGAATCAAGCAAATATCATTTGGTTTGTAGGTGAAGACGTTGTTAATCAGTTCTGTTGTGACGGTCGTAGATTAGAATGACTGTCTTTGATTCATCATTACAGGAGGGAAGACCTTTTCAAGTGTGGCAAATGTAAGCAGGCTTACTACTGCAACGTGGACTGTCAGGTGAGAATGGTTTCTGCTTCCTCTTTGTGTGTTTCCATTATAGTTTCTGTGTGTGTGTGTGTGTGTGTGTGTCAGGATCTGTAAATATTGTAAAGGTAGGAACAGAATCAGTTTTATTATGTACAGTAAAAGTAGTTTATTGTCTTTGTATGTACGTATTGTTGATTCATGTTGCCTCACACTGAGCGGGTTTAAAGCTATTTTTTGTGTGCCCTTGTGTAGCCTACAGCTTTCCCTTCTGTGTTGTGCCTGTTTGCCTGGGTTTTGTCAACATGCAAAACATGTAATATGCATGGATTGCTTCACATATATTGTAAGCAAGCAGGTGTGAATGTGGTTATCCCTATCCAAGGTGTAAGTCACCTGGAATCGGTTCCAGCAGTTGTTACAGAGAATGGAAGGAAGAAGATACTCACTCTTGATCCTTCTGACTGACATCTGGTATCAGTCAGAGAATCTCTGTCCTCTTTTTTTGAAGCAGGACCGAGGTTGAGATCAAACTATTTCATTGTCATCATCAGTGTCAAGTGGAATTGTGAAGAGTTGATCTTATTGCTTGATTGCTGCCACAACAGTAAATCAAATTATTTTATTCCGTTGTTCTTATGACCCACCATGAAATCTTGAACCGTATCGACAGAACTGCCTCAGAACAACTTCAAGCTTGGACAGTAAACAATGTTGTTATGATGATTCATTCTGTCTAGTTTTAGTGTCCTAAAATATAATGTGGAAAGTTCCCTGACAGTCTTGTTTGTTTGTTTGTTTGTTTGTTTGTTTTTTCATGCAGAGAGGTGATTGGCCCATGCATAAACTGGAGTGTGTAGCTATGTGTACCCACGGAGAAAACTGGTGTCCATCAGAGACTGTCAGACTGGTTGCTAGAATCATCATGAAACAGGTAAAGAAAAGCCGTCTGTGGAGGTGACCTCAGAGCCGGTGCAACATTTATAACCCATTAATATGAAAGGGTTACATAAACAAAGCAGCGTCTTGATTTTATGAGTTAGAACATATTCTGTGAGATGGGGGAGCAGCGTTGACGTGGCATATTCAGTTTCAATCTCTCTTTTTTTTTTTTTTAGAAATGATCATTTATTGGAACTGGGTATGTTGTTTGAAGTGTTAACAAGACGTCGATATAACGATGTTGACGTCGTGTTAAAATTTGACCTTTGAGTTTGACATTAGGTTTTGGGCCTGTAAAAAACAACCCCCTGAAGACTGGGTTATCCTTTGCTGCATTTGTTTCAGCTGCTCTGTTGCCAGTGCTTTAATGAGTTCTTATTTTTTTAACTCAAAATGTTTTTTGTTTTTTACAAAAATGATCGTGTGTCTCGGTTGTTTGCAGAGAGTCACAACAGGGAGAACGGCTTCAGAAAGGCTGCTGCTGCTCAAAGAGTTTGAATCCCGTAAGTGTGTGAATTAATGAGCACATATGTTTAGTTACGTGTGTGTGTGTGTCTGTTTCTGTGTTTCTATTAATATTCTGTTACAGCCTGCAGGCCTGGTTCTGTGTTTTTCTGTCACTCCAGGTCTGCAGCGCATTGAGACTAAATCCTCAGGCTTGTGAAGGCTATAATTTTGTGCTCGCTCTCTAGTTTTAAAAACTGTTGCTTTGCTTTGATGGAGGTCCTCAGCCCTGTTGTGAGGGGCTCTGACCTCACTGAGATGTTTAAATGCTCTGTTTACTCTCTGTACTTGATGTCAGACTGCCTGTAACTACATAGAGATTTGTAACCAGGAAGCTAAACTCTGCCCATCGTAATATATTGAGGTTAAATATAGATTAAACCTTGAAAACAAGGCCAACTTCTCCTAATAATTATACAGTATACCCTAGATCGATAAAATAATATTCTAAGGCCCCTCTTTGTTTGTGCTCCATTTGGTATTATCATTACATGAGAGCTGTCGATTCAGGCTCAGATGTGTCATCAGAGGATTGTCACAGAACTAACCTTCACACCTGTTTCTCATGCACACAAGGACAACTATTGTCCAGTTGCTGCTGACAGCCACCCAACTGTGTGTGTGTGTGTGTGTGTGTGTGTGTGTGTGTGTGTGTG
This sequence comes from Antennarius maculatus, assembly GCA_013358685.1. Taxonomy (NCBI): domain Eukaryota; kingdom Metazoa; phylum Chordata; class Actinopteri; order Lophiiformes; family Antennariidae; genus Antennarius; species Antennarius maculatus. The sequence continues at coordinate 151,702 of CM023606.1, forward strand.
TGTGTGTGTGTGTGTGTGTGTGTGTGTGTGTGTGTGTGACTGACACACACACATCCTGGAGCCACAGCATTTTCTTCTCGTTACTCGTTTTACAAAGAGTCAGAGTGCAAGATTTTCTGATTTAAAATGATTATTTTTTAATGCTTAGTCAATTTTGTTTCTTCCCGACTCATTTGCATCATTAATATTTAATAAAGGTGCGAATGAGGTGGCATTATTTTTTGTTTATTTATTTTACTATTGGTTCTCTCATTTTCTTTAGCAAAGTACTTCTTAAACTTTTAGACTGTTAAATTTTGGAATCAAGTCAAAACTGTTCGAAAGTTCCAGATTCTTCAATTTGACATTTATTAAATGTGTGGTATGTCGTTTTGAAATGTATTTTAGTGTGAGGTTTGTACCACGGCAACATTTGTAGTAAATTAGAATAGTTCATCCTCTGGGGAGACACCCTTCAGTTCCAATCAATCAGTTTAGCCTCTATTTTGTTTTTGTTTTTATGCTTTGTTCAGATTTAGATAAGATGGACAGTGAGAAGGAGGAGATGAACCAGACAGACATTTTAGCGCTGCATCACTTCTACTCCAGACACATCAGTGACCTCCCCAGTGACCACGCCCTCACTGAGCTCTTTGCACAGGTACAAACGTAGATAACATCATTCATGTGTCATTGGCTGTTCCACAAGTCATTGGTCCAGTATTGTTTTTTGAATCTCTTTATCTATGGGATTTTTGGTCCTGGACATGATTGTTTGTAATTTGCATAATCCTAGAACCATTTATTTCCTCTGTGTTACCAGGTTAACTGTAATGGTTTTACCATAGAGGATGAGGAGCTCTCCCATTTGGGATCAGCAGTTTTTCCTGAGTAAGTCGATCATGTGGGCACATCTTCAACAGTTCCGTCAGTTTATTTTTATTTGTGTGTTTTATAAGTCATTAATTTGGAAGGTAAAACATTTAAAAATGTTAAATTCCATTAAATAATATGTCTGTGCTCCTCAGTACTTTTTTCATTCTGATTAAATCTACGTTGCCTCTGTTTTTTCAGGTTCTAGTGCTGCTTTTTATCACAATTCTTTGACATCACACTTAATTAGTTACTCTTTGTTTTTTTTGTCCTCTACTCCTTCCTGTAGTGTAGCACTGATGAATCATAGCTGTAGTCCTAATGTCATAGTGACCTATAAAGGGACAGTAGCCGAAGTCAGAGCAGTTCAAGAGATAAACCCCGGAGATGAGGTAAGAAAACTTCAGAAACACAGATGCTTCTGAAATCAGACAATCACAAATTCAGATGCTTATGCTAATGTTTCTGATTATTGCGGTATTGTCTGATTTAACATTTTTCCACCCGTCTCTAGATCTTTAACAGCTACATAGACCTGCTCTATCCAACAGAGGACAGAAAAGAGAGGTTGTTAGATTCCTACTTCTTCACATGCCAATGCAATGAGTGCACCTCCAGGTCTAAGGTACGTTTGACATTTGAGCTCAGGCTGTCAGGCGACCTCAGTGGCAGTATTCCAGATCCATGCTACATGCACATATATGTATTTCATATGCGATTCCTTTATTGTAAATGCTGCCAAAGTTAAATGCTTCCCAGTTCAAGGTGATTTGATTCATGTTGGGGATTAAATCGTCTTCGTAATCTGTCATTTTTATCACAATTGGATTCAGCATTTCCTGAAAATTTTTGTGGGACATCACAGATTGTTTTACATTTTTTGTTGAATGCCCATTATGGACTAATGACGTATGTGGATGTTAAGTACTTGTAGAGAAATTAAATTTCCTCTGGGATTCACAAAGTATAGATACTTTGTAATATTTATTAAAATAGTCCCAATCATTTGTTCAACATTATTTTAATTCTATTTGTAGGATACAGAAAAAATGGAGATCAGGAAACTGAGTTCTCCACCAGAGCCAGAGGAAATCCGATCCATGGTCCGTTATGCCAGAAATGTCATCGAGGAGTTCCGGAGAGCCAAACACTACAAGAATATCCTCTTGCTTAGCAAATTACTGTATTTGTTTTTCACACCATTTGTATCAAATTTCTCGGCTCTAGTTTTTAACTGTCTTGGTTGATCAGTTTGTTTATTAATTAAGGACAGCCAATGTTTTCTCCTCTTTCTATCCTTTCTTTTTACCGTCGCATTCATTATCTTTAACTCTCTAGCACCCCCTAGTGAGCTACTGGAAATGTGTGAGCTGAGTCTAGACAAGATGGGAGCTACATTTGCAGACACCAACATCTACATGCTGCACATGATGTATCAGGCCATGGGTGTCTGTCTCTACATGCAGGATTGGGATGGAGCCATGAGCTACGGAGAGAAGATCATTCAGCCCTATAGGTACATTGATGTTTAGGGGATTCCCATTGAGGCAGTAATGCAGTTAAAATACATAGATCTTTTTCAAGCCAAGCCAGTCAGTTGTCCAGTAATCTGTACATGACAGTGTTAATATTTTATTGACTCAGTATTGCATAATTTATTTTACCAGTAAGGATCTTAACTTAGGTACAAAGTGCACACAAAACATTTTATTTATTCTTGATAGCGCTAAATCTATTTTCAGTCACGTCTAACATATACTTTATTATTTAACTTGCTATGCTACTAGCTTGATTTGTTGTATACCTTTGTTGCTTTACAGCAAAACTAAATGGAAAGTATTCAAATATGACATCTTACTTTCTGCAAAGTCTCTGCGTAACTTGACGTATAAATGATTTTTTTTTGTCCAGTGTTCACTACCCAGCCTACTCTCTGAATGTGGCATCCATGTATCTCAAACTGGGTCGTCTGTATTTGGGGCTGGAGAAGAAGACGCAAGGAGTCAAAGCTCTGAAGAAGGTTTGTTAACGGCAACTCAGTTGCTGTACGTGATGTAATGAGGAAAAAGCATTCTTGGATTTATGATTAATTACTTAGAAATTATGTCTACTTGCAATGGAGACTTAATCATAGTAGAAAATCTTTATAAAGATATTCTTATGTGAGAGTGTCCTTGGTGATAAACTGTTAGGAGTAGTGAGGATTACTCCTCTGAAGCTCAGGAGAAAATCTCAAAGAAATATTAATTTTCTGATGAATAATTACTTAATGAAATAATACTGAGTAAAATAACTGAAAATAATTACTGGCTACAATGTAAGCTGTTCAAATGTGATCTAATCATTGAAAGTATCTTTTAAATGATCTGAAAGTGTTTCTTTGTTTGATGTTTCTGTCTTCAGGCACTTGTCATTATGGAAGTCGCTCATGGGAAAGATCACCATTATGTAGAGGAAGTCGAACGAGAAATTGAGGATCAGAAGTAGAAGAGGTGCAGCAGGAGGATCAAAAAGATTTGAATGGGTGGCATTTAATTGAAGAATGCCTCTCTAAGGAACAAAGTCCAAATCATATGTGCATGCTATGCATATTATGCTTCTTCATCCATCGCCCACTCCGTAGTTCCTTTATGCCTCTCCGTAGGCAGGGTTTCTTCTTTTCATGCATGGTGTCAATAATATGCTTGCTGAGGACAACTGTGTTTTGTCTGCATCCTCTTTCATTAAATAGACGACATTTCAGATGTTGAGAATAACAAAAAAAATCTGAAACAATCCGAGTTATGACCTTGAACTTCATTTGAAAATATTTTGTATGTATTGAAGCGCGTTAAACCATTTAAAACCCAAACTGTGAATCAATGAAAGAGCTCAGATCAGCAGAAAAGAATTCATACTGTCCTTTAAAGCTGCCTCAGAAGAATCAGCTTTAATGTGTCAGCGATGCTAGCTTCATTTTCAGTTTTGAAATTCAATCTGCTCTCATTCGGTGTGTTCTGTAATCCAGTCACCCCTGTCTCGCAGTTTCACTTGCACACCTGCTGCACAGCAGTGCTTTGGTGTTGACATCTGTACAAAGTGGTGAAAAGTTGTTACAGAGGGCATTACTACTTATTCACCACCATCGTATTTTACTTTGATCAAATATTCAGTGAAGCAAGGTTTAGGATTCATCAATTATTGTTTAAACTGTGAAAATATTATGAGTGACCATGCATCAGGTACTCTGTAGCAACGGAGAGAAGAATGAAAAGAACCCTGATGTTTTGCTTGTTTAAAAAGAAAAACAAAAAATGTGTTGCATGAAATCAGTGTTGTGTTTTGTTTTTTTCATGTTGGACTTGTTGACCAAAAGGGCCAGGTGTTTAAATTCCACGGAACCAGCTATAGGATGCTACGGCTGCAGTGGATCCTTAAACGTTGGTGCTGATCTGAGACCAGTTTGTCTCCCGTCATCAAACAGGAGTATTATGACCTCGTCAGTGATCCTGGATCAGAGCCTCTTTGGCTCTCAGGACAAATGAGACAGTAATGTAGTTGTTGCCTTTTGTCAAGGCAGACGTCAGTGGTTCCCTAGTGTTTCCTCAGAAACAATGACTCCACATTGTCCTCGTCCTGGGAAGAAAATCACCTTAGGTGGGTAAAATATGAGTAAAAAAACCATAGCTTTATGTTCAGGTGATAATAACAGGAATAAATGGACAAGTGTAATTCTGTTGTCAACAGGTGAAAACGTTTCTCCCTTTCATCCTCTTTAGTGCAAGGTGAACTTAAACGAAGGAGAAGCATTAGGTTCTTTAACACATTTTTTAGGAATTATTGTAATGTATGGGTGCCCAGAACTAATAATTCTATTGGTCATAAATGATTAAAGCTTTTATATGATGCCCCCAACACTGGAATCGTGTTGGAATAGGAGCCTTTCTAGATTTTAAACATGTTTCACTCTTGCAGATTTGAGTGAGTCTTAAATATATAGACAGACTACAATAGAGACCATGGGGGGAAATATCTGTTGTTGCTGTTTCCACTTTTCAACAAGGCTTTAGAAAGTGGATGGTTAAGGCAATGGCAAACATCACCTGGACTTTATTTACAGATACTTGTTGCACTAACATTTTGTGCAATTCTTGTGACAAGTCGTCAAAATAGCAAACCAGTAAGCACATTTTTTGTAATGATCAAGTCCTGCGAGAGGATTGCCTGCACCTTCACAAAGTGACCGCGGTCACAGGTGTAATTCTTTTAATCTTTTTAAAGCCTGTAGCTTCTCTCTCTTTACAATGCATGTAGTATTATGCAGCACATGTATGTGGGAATGGTTGAAAACAGCCATTGTGATGAGTGGCCTGTGATTGTAATTGTAGCAACTCCAGTGTAGGTCAATCACCTACAAAATGCATCCTGGTTTACAACTTTGCATCGGTAATCCAAAGACATCAGTCAGCAACTCTTCCATGCATCTAATTTTGGGTGTCTTTACAAACGCAAGACCATGAAAACATAAACAAAAAACATGTTTGCAGGATTTGTTCCTCCATATATATTCTGGTGACTCTTTAGAGCATGTATATGTTTTTGTTTTATCTGTAATGAAGTGAAAAATATATTTGGCCCAAGGTGTAACGATAGAATCCATTAATGCTGCTCCTAAAGGGACACACGGATAACAATTTCTGCTCTTCCTGTAATGATCTGTTACTGTTTCTTTGTCCAGTATGAATTTGAATACAAAACCAAGTTCTTACCGATTCAGTGGAACTCAATAAAAGAGGACAGGAAGATACTTTCTTTGCCATATGTGGGATTTGTCAGATCTGAACTCTTTAGTTGTTTTCATGAAAAGACTGGAAACTTCAATGATGCTGACAAATATGGCGGCGCCCAGTGCAGCATGCTGGGTTGTGAGAGGGGTCAAACGCTGTTTGCTGCAGGTGGTGGAGACTTGAGGCAGTGGGAACGAGTATGTGATATGACCAGTGGATTACTTTACAAAGTGGCCTGAAGCCTGCGTTACCCAAGCAGGAGGGTTGTTCTAAGAGCTGGGATGTTCAGCCCATCTGGAGCACCAGAGTTCATCCACAGCAAACAAGCTTTTCACAGTCCTGAGAGCATTTAGATACACAAAAGAAACACACGACAACACATTACATCCACAGAGTGGTGGAACCTTTTAATCTGACCAGCAGCAGCAGCTTGTCACTGCAGACCACTAGTGTGACCGGGACAAATCCTTTGGCGTTAACAGCGTGTCCTTCTGCTGTCCAAAACTCGATTAGCTGCACCCCTGCGCTGCTAATTGGACTCTTACGGATATAGCCTTTGGTGGGCCAGTGGACGCGACAGTAGCCCCTTCTTGGAGTATACTCAGAAACTGTAGGGCCAGCTGGAGGGTCTAATGCATTTGCCAGAACCCAGCTGGAGAAGGCTGGCATGAGGCAAAAATGGAACCATGATTTGAGGAGTAAGAGCAGGACTTCCAGGCAGGGGACTTGGTCTGGTAGCTTTCCAGACAGACACTGGGCCCTCCACTCATCTGAATCTCCCGGACTCATCCGCCCTGTGGCCCCTTCATTTAATGCCCCAGATAGCCCCTCTGTTACCCCACCCGACACCCCTGTGTCACCTGAAGCCCGGCCTTGGAGACGACCTACCTCAAGGACAAGTCTTTTAGAGGGTTCATAGTCCATCTGACTATGAACTCCTAATGAGGTCTAAACCCCCCCACAGGCCACCTGGTGCTATAAACCTCCTGCAGCTCGGCAACACGACGCCAACAGTATGTAAAGCAGCAACCAAAGCAAAGGGAGGGTCTTTAGAAGATGCTTAAATATAAAACATGTTTGGGAGTTTTACACATTTCTTTGTTTCCCATATTATTCCATATGTGTTCATAGTTTTGATGCCTGCAGTCAGAATTAATATAAATACATTGAAATAAAGAAAAGAACACTAAATAAAAAGATGTGTTCAAATGTGTTATGTGTTACTGATGTGTTCCTGTAGTGTCCATGCAGAGGTCAGGTTTCACAAATAGTTTCCACAAATAACTTACATCAAAATCCAAAAGCGTACATGAGTAGGAAAAGAACAATAAAGAGCAGGATTACTAGAGACTGGGTGAAAACATGAAACATGCATGAAACAGAAGGTAAATGTGAATGAATGAATGAATTAATGAATGAATAATGACTGAATGAATGAATTAATTAATGAATACTTTAATAATTCCAAAGGAAATTATTCATCTCTGCTTACACACAGTCACTTAGTCATACAACATAAGTTACACAAAAGGATACACAGGTATACACAAGAATACACAAGAAGAGAGTAATGACAGTTATTAACCCAACACAGCAATTTACCACCCCGACAGCATGAATACAGTGCAGTAATCGCAAAAGATGCCCAAACATATAATAGATAATTAAATGACATTTATTTCTGGGTTTTTATCATAATGACATTATGAAAGATGCAAGATTCCCGCTTTATCCTACAATGCATTGTATAATATACATGCATTATAATAATAGATCGACCGGGTTTTTAAGTCTAGCTTCGAAGAGTTTTCATGTTTTCTTCTGGATTTTCAACAAGTACTCATTTTCAACAAATCGTGGTGCTGCTACAGTACAGCCCTATTTATGAAACAGGAGAATCCCATCAGTCCCTAAAACTACATTAAATCCCGTCAAAGCTCCAGGTTTACAAGATTTAAACACTGTTCATTATTTTTTGACACTTTCTACTTCGCTCAATCCTGAATGACCATCCAGTACACTTAGTGTTTACAAAGTCTGTCCACATGTGGGCACTGTTGAGACAGCAACAGAAGTTAACCAATCGTGGCGTTCTAAGCAATGACGTCATGACCAGTAACCAATGAGAACCGAGTTGTGTGAATTGCGTTTCCTGCGACAGAGTTTGAATTTTCCAACGAGAACCCGAACAGAGAGTGAAAGAGAAGCATCGCGCCCAAAGTAAGTTACCCTCTTTTCCCTCTTAATCCCGGTAGCGATTCATTTCAGTCAAGTTTAAGATTCCACGTAATCAGTTGGGACTAACGTTTCTAATATTTAGCCGTGGGTGGGTCGGTGTCGGGTTAATTTTTAAACGTTTATCTAATACTATCTAAACGTTAGCTTAAAACGAGGTTATGTTCCCGTTATCGCTCATAAATGGTTCTCTTTTCACTTCGTGTACATGTTTCACTCCAATGTGCATGAATGTTTCACTCCAATGTGCATGAATGTTTCACTCCAATGTGCATGAATGTTTCACTCCAATGTGCATGAATGTTTCACTCCAATGTGCATGAATGTTTCACTCCAATGTGCATGAATGTTTCACTCCAATGTGCATGAATGTTTCACTCCAATGTGCATGAATGTTTCACTCCAATGTGCCTGAATGACAATGTGAAAATGAGCGAAACAAACATTAGTGCTAGTCAAGTCAGCATTAGCCAAAGTAATCATACACCTTTTGTCCTGTGCATTACTGTTTGCCTTAGGAAATAGCATTTATTAGTTTCAATCAGTATAATTTTAAAAGTTATAATTAACTCGCAATTAAATTTAATGCGGATTTAAGTTGATGTCTGTCTAGTCAGGGTAGAAAACATGAGTTGGGCGGTGGAGGAGTGGAAGGATGGACTTCCAGGGAAAGCCCTGCAGAAGATCCAGGAGATGGAAGTCCAGCTGGACAAACTGAAGAAGGAAAAGACTCAGAAACAGTTCCAGCTGGACTCCTTAGAGGCTTCCCTGCAAAAACAGAAACAAAAGGTCCGTAACTATAACATGTGATTGAAGTTAAACTGGGTGCTGCTGGATTATTAATTTAACTAGAGAAATATGTCTGTGTTTACTCTTTTTCTTTTAGGCTGACAGTGAACGTTCGGAAACCTCTGCTTTGAAAAGAGAGAACCAGTCTTTAGTTGAGTCGTGCGAGTCTCTGGAGAAAGTTCGTCAAAAACTCAGCCATGACCTGGCAGTCAAAGAGCAGCAGGTCAGTTCCAAGTGTTACCAGTAGATAAATGCCATATCTACTGTATGTTGTTGTTACCTCAGTTTGGTTGATTCAGCACAAGGTTTAAGTTATCACAAAGTTATCATTTTATGAGAATAAATGTACCTGTTCTTAATGTAGGTAAGATACCTGGAGGGTCAGCTGGATACCTGCAAGAAGACTATAGAACGACTGGAGCAAGAGCTTAAAAGGTACGTTTGTCGTCCGTAAAAGTGAATATTTACGTACGTAGAAAGTGGATTTACAAGTATGCACAGCAAGGGTGATGTAGCACATTTTAACGGTTCTTCCATCTGCCCAGGTACAAGAGTGAACTTGATCGTTCTCAGTCTTCGGGCGGTTCCTCCTTGTCCTCCTCTTCCTCTGAGCTTCAGCCTTACACGACTCCACAGAAAAGTTTTCCTACTCCAGCTCCTGTCTCAGCCTTCAAACAGAAGGGTAATTAAGTGTGTTCAGGACCGTCTCGTGGACTGTATTTTAAAAATGCATGCCGTGTGATTTAGTTTTCCAGCCATATTATTGCCAGTCAAGCTGATCTTCTTGTAAGTGTTCATGGTGTTGACATCTCTCAGTGTCATCTTGAGACTTTGTAGAAGAGTCAAAAATGTGTGCCTGAATGACTGATTAATTTGTCAGTATATTCCCTCATAGTATTTGCATTTCTGTTTCATAGATAACAAATTTGAGGAGCTTCGAGAAAAATACAACCAGGAAGTAGAAGAAAGAAAAAGACTGGAATCTGAACTCAAAGTCCTTCACGTCAAAGTGAGTGAATCACTAACAATATTTTAATGTTTTGTTTCTTTCTCGTCACTTTGGTTAATTTTTCTCTTGTCTTTCAGGTTACAAATCAGTCCTCAGTCAGTGTAAGCCATAAAGACATTGCCGCACGCCAGACTGGATCTTCCATATTCCCATGGCAGCAGCAGGATCAGACCCATTGTCGCCAGTCTCAGGGTGTAATGGAAACACCTCTGAAGAGGCGGGGGACATCGCTGTGGGACGCACACGAGGAGACACCCATTAAAACCAGTCAGCGTGTGAGCTCTTCCAGAGCAGTGCAAAGTCCAAGTGGATCCTCCCAACAGATGGAGCAACTAAAGGCCATCAACCAAGGCAAACCATGTTTAACGGTTATTTTTGACCACAAATCTGTTTGGTATCCTGTTGTTGAAATACCAAAGGGATTTTTATTTTTCTGCATTTACTATCGGATAGTCTGATCAAATTGAGCGACACAATTTGAGTTTTTTGTGATTTCTCCATCAGAGCTGCGTGGTCGTGTGTTAGAGTTGGAGAAAAATTTGTCCACACATGAGAAGGAAGTTCGTAGTCAAGCCTCCAAGCTGCAGGAACTGCAAACTGAATTGAACCAGGCCCGCAAAGACCTGACTGAGCGGGACAGAGACCTGACCAAGACCAGACATGAGCTGAGTCAAACCACAGATAAACGGCAGCAGGTTGAAACCAAGGTAGGGCTCCATAAGTGCAATATTGTTTGTTCTATTTCTGCTTGATAATTTGGCTCATCACAAGCACGACTGTTTGAAAAGGCTAGAAAACAACTTTAATAATTGTGCTTATTCTACTCAGTGTTTGTCAGTAGAGCAGAAACTCAAACAAGTGACAGAAGAGATGAGCTGTCAGAGGCACAATGCTGAGAGCAGCAGACGGGCCCTGGAGCAGAAACTCAAGGACCACGAGAGGGACAGTCAAAAGGTGCAATGACCAATGACATCATTAGAATCGTTGTTTAGGAGTTCATCAAACATGCATAACAATTCATCAATTACACATTTTTTAACAGTGCTTTTGATTATGTGTAGGATCTAGCCCAGTTGCAGAGTTCTCACCGTGCACTGGAACAGCAACTGGACCAGACCAGGACCAAGTTAACACAAGAGATCCAACAGTCCAAGAAAGACTGCAGTATACTGCAAGCTGACATGGAGAAGGTAGTGTTTTAAAATCTCTCGTCTACTCTCCTCCTCATCATTTACTCATGTAGGTATAAACCTCACAAGACAAGTCCCTGGATCACCTGAAACTTCTAGTTCTTATTAATTCAGCTGTATTACTGGTTTCTGTTATTTTCAGCAGACACAAATGTTTTTTGATGGCAGCTGTGGAAGCAGGAGTGACAGTTTGGATGTAATGGAATACAGTTCTGTCACATTTTTCAGACTTTCTGCCCTGGTGCGTGCTTTCACGTTCTCATCTTGTCCTTTCTAGATGAGTTTGCAGAAAAGGCAAACTGAGAAGGAGTTGGAGGAGCAGAAACAGAAACAGCTGAGATTGGAGCAAAGCCTCCAAGCCTGCCAGAGCAAAGAACAAGACATGCGGAATAAAGTAGAGGTGGGATGCTTCTTGAAGAATATCAAGTACTGTAATTGTTATCATAGCCAATAATTTCAGTGCTACCAACAGGTCTTTACTTTTCATTGTGTTTTGCTGCCACTCACATTGTTTCTGTATTTCTTCATCTTTTCAGGAGCTGCAGAAAGAGAAGAACAGTACGACTGTCCAGTTAGACCAGAGTCACAGGCGTCTGAGTCAAATGGAGGAGGAGAAAAGGAGTGCAGAACAGAGCCACAAACGCACCCAGGGATTAGTCGATGATCTAAAAGGTACATTGGTGCAAAGAATTTCACTGGCAGTGGGCATTTGAGAAAATATCAGTTGTGTTTCTTATTTTCAAAGTGTTTTTCCTTTCCAGCAAAATCAGAAGGGCAGGCGGAGGAGGTGAAACGACTTCAGTCTAAACTGACGCAGCAAAATAAGACTTCAGCTCAGGAACTGGAAAGCATGAAGAAGATGATTTCAGATGCAGAGACCAAAAACGACCAGTAAACAGAACTTTTCTTTAAATGGGAAAAAGGCTAAATTAAGTTTATAAAATGTAAGCTTATCTAAAACTTGATCTTCATTAGCTGGAAATATTTTGTCTGTGTTCATCATAGATGTCATAATGAGCTGAAAAAACAGAAGCAAGAGGAAGAGAGGCTGACCAACAGACTAGCAGTCCTGGAGAAGGAGAGCATAGAGCTGAAGGCTAATCTCACCACGACTCAGAACGAGTGCAGCCAACTGAATGACGAACACCAAATTCTGCTGCAGTGGAAGATGGAAAAGGACACCTTGATCAATGAAACTGAGGCCGTGCAAAAACACCTCACTGATAAAATGAATACCCTGGAAAACAGTGTCATGTCACTGAATGAGGCTGCTGATCAGCTTAAGGTAAAGGGGCACTGGTTCCCAATGTAATCATCTAAATCATGAAATTTATTTGGACATTTCTTTCATTTAATTTCTTTAGACTCAGCTTGTGAGTGTGGAGGGAGACAAGGCCTCTCTGTCTGCTCATGTTGACTCCTTGAAGGGAGAGCTCCTCAACAAGAGCACGGAGCTGGAAGAGAAGGAACACCAGTTAGAGGAGCTCCGTTCTCAGTTGTCAGAGAATGGACAGAAACACACAAAAGATTTGGAAAATGTTGGTCTACAAATAACTCAACTCGAAGCACAGGTGATTTACTGTATTGCATTTTCGAGGTGGTACCAAGTGTCAAGAAAACATAACTTGTAGGTGAAACTGAAAATAAATACTTGGTCTTGTGTGGGACTCAGTATCTCATCTTTGTTTAGTTGTCAAATACATTGATAAACCTGTTTAAATTTCACCTTTATTCCGATTTTTGTCTTGGAAACACAATACCAACACTTTTGAAGTTTGACCAGAGCCACGCTCTTTTATCTGAACAGATCAAAGCTCTAGAGCTGCAGTTACAAAAGGAGTGGAGGCGAGCAGAGCAGGCTGAGAGAACCAACAGGGAGCTGCAGGACGAGCACCAGGCAGCCATGGACCTGGCCTGCTCCAAAGACCAGCTGATGGAATTGGGCCAAGCAGAAATGAACCAGCTCAGAGAGAGCCTCGCTCAGGCCAACGCACAGCACGAGGAGCAAAGTGCCAAGTGGGACTTCTACTTGTTTTTCTTTTTGTTCATTATTTTTTTTTTACTCTTTAAGAATTATTTTCCCCTGTCCAAATTCTAGGTTTGTTTAGCAACTAAATCACATGTTTTGATTTTGCCTTGCTTCACTGTGAACACTACATTAAACGTGTCCATGAAAATCCAGCTACAATAAAATATCATAGTGTGATATGATGCTAGTATGAAATGCATGTTTTTACTGATTCATGGTGGAGAAAATAAATGCTGTAAATTTCTCTTTGGTGTCTAATCTTCAGGCTGGCAGGAGAGAAGGCAGCCCTGCTGCAGCAATGTGAAGAAAGGGTTTCAGCGAAGACTGAAGAGACTGAGCAGCTCAAGCTGCGATTGGAGGAGGCTCAGCAAGAGCTGCTGCTCACCAAGAACCGGGTCGGTTTTACTGCGCTGCCACAGAAAATCACATTACCTATCATTTTCCACCAGCTAACTGCAGTGTCTCGTTTGCCCATTAACCAAAGGTAAATCTTCTGTTTGTGATTCAGATCAGCTCCTTGGATCAGTGCCTGAAGGTCCAGGAACAACTGAGAGCTGAACTGCAGAAACAAATAAAAATGCTGTCAGACGATGAAGAGGAGCACAGAAAAATAAATGAGAAGAATTCGGAAAAGATCAAACAGCTGGGGGAGGAGGTGAAGAATCTGCAGAGACAAACAGAAGAGAAGCAGAAGCAGCTCAGAGATGCAGAATCCCAGGTTTCGTCTCTGGAGAAACAAAAGGCTGAGCTGGAAAGTTCAGCTGAAGGCAAGAAGAAAGAGGCTGAGGTGAAATGTTTCTCCAAAGGAATATCATTCAGTGGTTTTGTTTCTTTTACTACTGCATTATATATCAATTTGGCTGTATTTTTAGCAATAAACTAACACGAACCTGTTTCTTAAAAGGCCTTCCAGGCAGCTCAGACTGAGAAGATCAGAAACCTTCTGGACCAAATATCCTCCTTAGAAGAGGCGCTTTCTGCAAGTAAAGATGCAGCGGCAGAGCTTTCAGTTTTGAGGAATGAACTGGATGTGGCCAACCAGTCCCATGCTGAGCTCAAGAAGAATATGGAGGCTCTTGAGAGAAGTCACTCCTCCACCACTGAAATCAAGTCCAATTTGGAAAACACCCTGACTGAGAAGTCCAATGTGATCTTAAATTTGGAAAGAGAAGTCAAAGACCTGACAGAGAAAATGAACCAAGAATCAAAGAGTCACGCTTTAGAGACTGAAAACTTGCTGAACATTGAGAAGCACCTCAAAGAGCAGCTTGAAGTTGCAAAACAGTCCGTCATAGCGGCCAAAGGGGAACTGAATTCTCGGCGTGAAGAGATCAAGACGATGAAAGCTACACTGTCTGCTGCTTCACATGGTTTAACAGAAAGAGACAACACAATTCAGAGTTTGAAGGACAAGCTGAATCAAGTGGAGGCAGAGCAGGTCAAAACAGCTGACCTTCTGAAGGAGAGGACGGTTGCTATGAACAAAATCAAGGTTGGTTTCTGACAATCTCGCTTATGTTTCAGGCAACAGAACCAGTTATTATATTTATGTATTCTACAAATTAAGTGGGTTATTCTTGAATTATTTGCTGTGACTATTTGTTTTTTTAACATCAAGGTGCAGCTGGAGATGCTTCAAATGGACCTGGAGGACAATGAGACAGCAATGACTTCTTTTGACGGTCAAGTGGAGGAGCTGAATGGAACCATAGCCTCACTGGAGGCTCAGCTGACTCAGAGTCAGATCCACATCTCTGACATGGAGGCCAGACTGGTGGAAAGCAATGCCCAGGTAGAGTCACTATCTTCCACTAAATAAACTTTCTACCACACACCTTTTCATCACTCTTTGGTACCAGATTCTACCACATTTCCGTTAAAATGAAATGAGTCTGTAACAGCAGAATTTATTTGTTTAGAATTCAGGAACCAACTCTCCACAGTTTATGAAGGAATAAAAATGCATCAAATCTAATTTCTTTTCAGGTCTCTGTCTTAGAAACTCGTTTAGAGGAGGTCCTATCTCAGAACTCCATGTTGGAGACACAATATGACACTGCTAGGGAGGAGTTAACAGAAAGAAGCTGTGAAATTACTCGTCTGGAAGAAGATGCTGTCAAACGAAGCCACCTGGAGGATATTGTTGCTACGTTGGAGGCAAAACTCAGTCAGACCAGAGAAGAACATGTGAAGTTGGAGACAAGTCTCAGGGAAGCTATTGAGGATAAAGAAAATAGCTTCAACCATTTTCTACAAGAGAAAAATAACCTTCAGACGGCTTTTAAAGAGTTATCGGACGACAAAAAACACGTGGAAGCTGAAGTCATTCAGGGAAATGCACAGAGGAAAGAGCTGGAAGTGAGTCTCCACAAACTAGCTGAAGAGAACAGACAGCTGAAGACCAACATTGAGCAGTTAACTGTCGACAAACAGGAGATTGATCAAATGACTTCAGAGAAAAACAAAGCTGAATTTACTCTTAAACAACTCACAGAGGAGAAACGCCAACTTGATGCTAACCTCCATCTGATCAACCAGGACAAATTCCAACTTGAAGCTAAGCTAAGTGAACTAACCTCAGAGAACAACAGCACCATCGCTAACCTGAACAGAGTTATTCAGGAAAATCTTCAGCTGGAAGACAAATGTAATCAGCTGACTGAACGGTCCATCAGGATACAATCTGGTGTGACTCAAGTAACGGAGGAGAAACTGAACTTACAAGAACTTGTGGAGAGGCGTGAGAATGAGTTGAGTTCACTGAAAGAGGAGTATGAGTGCATCCGGCGCTCCCTCCTGTCCACACAGCAGGAGCTTCAGCATCTCAAAGAGCAGCTGGAGATGAGAGAGAAGATGTCTGTGGAGGAGAAAAGACAGAGGTATTCTCCATCTCCATCTCCTTCCACTTTGAAGAGTTACTGAAGTCAAATTCAAACATGACTTGTTGACAATTCTTTCCACAGCGTCCAAGAGTTTGAGAGTGAGCAGGAGCAGCTGCAGCAGAAGTTGGCCAGTTTGCAGAGGGAACTAAAAGATTTGAAGACGCAGTACGATTCGCTGCTGGAGCAGGTGGGCCAGCAGCACACCTTCATACAGCAGCTGTCAGAGCTGCAGGGAAGTCACAGCTCAGGACAAAGCATCACCCGCACACAATCAACAGAGAATGATGGTGAGTGTTGTGTAGTTTTACACCAAACACTGCTAAAACTTACATTTAATTACATCTGCATAGAATTATCTGTGGTGGTTTCCTCAGAAGAAGCAGCAAGACAGACTGCTGCAGAGCTGGAACCTGATGCAGTAGAGGAACAACTGAACCCTCTGCTGTCTGAGCCGGGTCAACAGTTTGAAGAGGACCTGGGGTATAATGAGATTTATTCAAAGCACAAAAATTGTCCGTGTAGGACTGATTTATCACTTGGTGAATTGTAAATCTCATTTCCCTCAGCCTTGATAGTGAGACAGAGATGGTCGTAAAAGAGAACGTCATTAATCAGGAGAGTGTCCAGGAACGATCGGATGAAGAGACGGAGGCATGTGCTGATGAGGAGGAGCAACAGCACCATCAACAGGTGAATATATGTTGAATACAGTATATGAACATTATTTATAGGTGGTCTATAATATACAGTATATGAATGTCCATCTGTGTGACATTAAATTTGATCTCCTACCCCACAGTTTTCCCAGGATAGAACCAGTCCCACAAACTCTGAAAGTCAATCTGAAATCTGTGAGCTTCCTTTGCCATCTTCCTCTCCTGATGAGACGAAGCTGCGTAAATATTCAGGTATGTAGATTTAATGGTGGTCATGAAGACAATTTCAACAATTGAGGATTTACTTGACTACCACGTTTTCTTACTTTATTTTTTGTTGTAAACTTTGGAAATATTTTTTATTGTAGGAATTAAAGCTATAGGCCATCACACACTCCTTTAATATGCACTGATCTACGTTCGAGGGTTGCATTGTGATTTACATGAAGAATTATGTTTTTACATTGGATAATTTGAATTTTTTGGTTACATTGATATATAAAAACTTATACATTCATTTATTTTGTCTATTAGTGACAGAATCATTCCACAAAAGCAGGGCTTTGAACCAGAATTTTTTGCCAATCGGTTCGTTCCGAACAGAAAGACTATTTTAACGTTTCCGGTTTTATGTTCCACCCAAGAGCTGATGTTCCTGAACTAGTCAGAACAAAAAAATATAGTTCCTGGACCGGTAAATAACAATCCTTGTAAATATAAATAGGTAGGTAGCTTTGGGACTTTTTAATTTACAGTTAATTCAATTAGTTTACATACTGTAGATATGTCCTTACAGTGAAGAGGACACCAGCACTGATCCAGTTACGGAACAGAGGATGGAGAATCAGAGGGAGACGGAGAAGCTGCAGCAGCTTATAATGCTTCAAAGTTTCAGAGCAGAGTCTGAGGAACTCTGCTCTGAAAATGGCTGCAGCCAATGAGTTAATGTCTAAATCAAACATTTTTAAGATTGACAGACTGCAGTGTTTACCTGTTATAAATGTAATCGAGGTTGGGAGACTGCTGGTGATATGCATCAACTTCTCTCATCATGCATTGAGTGAATGGCAGGAAATGAAACATGAGGTCAGATATTTTTTTTCTAGAACAAAAAAAAGGTATTAAGTGGTTACTATTATTTTGAACAACTGATTCTGTTCCAGAAAATTTAAAAATATAAACTTTTTGGTTTTGTTTTCGTTCTTGGCAAAATACAAAAAGTTTCTGTTTTCGTTCCATGAACCGGTTTGAAGCCCTGCCCAAAGGAGACGACCTCGACAGCCACAAAGACAAGATCACAAAACCAGGAAAAGAACTCCAATATCTGCCTTCTGAGTTTGACTCGATGAAGTCTGACTTTGCACTGAGAATGGAGTTGACCTCGGAGCTGGAAGCTCAAGTTGAACACTTGGAGAAAAAAGTTCATGCAGCTGAGGAGACAGCTCAGGCTGCAGTGTGTAAGCTGAATGTTGCTTTAGAGGACAAGAAAGGCCTTGCTGGCCAGGTAAGGGAAGGTTAATGTAGAAATCCAGAGTTACTGATTGTCAGTATTAGAAATTCAATTAAAAGTGACATTAATATTGTGCTGTCATCTTTAGTTGATACAGCTGTCAGAGGAACGGGAGACATTGTCTCTTCAGCTGCAAACATCGAAGTGTCAGCTGGCTGATGTTATGGAGATGTTGGAAGGACTCGAGATGGCCAAAGGTAAACAGAGTTCACAGACTCGGAGGTTTGAACTCTTGTCGCGTGGGGATATTGATCACCGTTTTCCGTTGTTCTCAAGGTGGTTGGGATGAGAAATTCCTTCAGCAGGAGAGTGAGCTGAAAAGGGTTCGCTCTGAGAAGGCCAACTTGGAGCAGCACATACTGGACATGGAGTCTGAGCTGGAGACCCTGCAGGAGGAGGGGGCCAAAGTCAGGAGCGAGCTGGAGACCCAGAGAAGGAATTGTTCGTGCTTGGATCAGCAGATAGAGACGCTCACGACAGAGGTGAGTACCCATCAGTCTTACGTTCAAAAGCATTAAAATACTACTGAAAACATATACAGCGCGTCCTTGGTCTTTGTGGTTAGTGTGTTCCAGGAACCACACGCAATTGAGGAGTCCACGATTGAGATCGAATCCCCCCCATACTGATATTAAACCACCTTCTATCTGTATTACCTTTAAAACTCTGATAGACTGTTTAAAGCACTTTTGTTTCTCATGGAAGTCCGAGACTCACGGAACCAAGCGCGCTTCCGGATGCCGTCATCCAATAGAATGTGCGTACGGTATCACGTGACTGCCTACTAATGATGAGGTGAAGTCACGAGCGTTGATGCCGAGGGCGCACTGTACATGGATTATGGGTTAAGAGATATGTGGGTTGAAGCATTACCGTTTAAACGACTCATCAGTCATTGTGTCTTCATCATCCTCACCAATTCTTCAGGCGATGCAGCTGAGATCTGAACTTGTGTCCTGCACTGAGGAGCGAGATGACCTGAACCAGTCTTTGAATCGATGGAGAGACAAGGTTCACAGTTTGGAGAAGACCAACTGTGACACAAGGAACCTCATTTCCATTCTGGAGGATGACATTAGAGCAGGGAGGAAGGAGTATGAAGCCCTGCAAAACAGCACAGACAAACTGAAGATGGGTAGACAACAGGTACGTTCATAGCTGGTTCATAGTTTGCGTTGATCAGGTGAGGAAATGCTTCTCAACTTTTCTTTTCTCATCCACCGAAGCTTTTGGACCAGGTTCAGGTGCTGGAGCAGGCGCTGTCCCAACAGCGTGGAGAGAGAGACGAGCTTATAGGACAGCTGGACAAAATTACAGAGGACCGCACATCAGCCAATCAGAACACTGAGACCATGGCTGGAAAGATACAGGTGATTACGATGTACCAAGACTTGACTCTGTTTGCTCTCATTCTTTTGGTGACTCTTCAGGGGCCTTTAAATAGAGAGTCCTCCTGGTTTTCCTACAGGCCTTAGAGGGAGAAGTGTGCCATCTCTCCCAGTCACTAGAGGCCTCTCTATTGGAAAAAGGAGAGATTGCCTCCCGTCTGAATTCAACACAGGATGAGGTCCTGCAGATGAAGACGGGTATTGAAAAGCTGCAGGTACGCATCGAGTCGGATGAGAGGAAGAAGAAGAAAATGGGAGAGCTTCTGAAAGGTGAGCCTTAGAATCCTTTGAATGTTTATAACCTCTCTGGTTTTGCGGGTTGATCATGGCCTGAGTGTGACTTTCCCTCTTTAGCTGCCCAGAGAAAGTCTGATTTCCTGCAAGATCGCATTGATTCCCTGGAGCGCGAGCAAGAAGATGTAGAGCATCGTCTAGAGGAAGCTGTGCTGCAGGTATTCTGTTGTAATTATTAAAATGCCACAAAAAGGAGAAAAAAACTACCTTTATTTGTACAGTTGTAACTTATACTTGGCTCGAACCAGAAACTGCTAACCTTGTTTTTTGCCCGTCTACAGGCTGAAGCAGACAAAGCTGAGCTGGAGGAGGAAAAGAGAATGGTATGAAAATATTAATTTGTGTTTGGGAGTCTGAGAGCCTTTGCTAGGTTTTCTTAATGTTGTAAACCATGACAGGAAGACATATATATTCATCCAATATGTTAATATGTCCATCCTATTTTTCTGCCTTTTTCCTTTCACAAATTGTGCTGCTGTCTGTTTTCACTCCACCTCTAAAACCTTAGGTGGAAGAGGAAAAAAGAGAACTCGGTGACAAACTATCTCAGGTTTCTGCTTCTCTGGAGAACCTGAGATCTGAGAAGGAATGCATTGAGAGAGAGCTGCAGACAAGAAAGAGAGAGATAGAAGAACTGAAGGCTGCTAAGGAAGAGCTGGAGAGGGTTGTGGTGGACAGAAGAGAGGCAGAGGAAAAGCAGAGAAACGAGGTGGAAGAGCTGGAGAAAGGAATGAGGGAGGAAATGGACAGAAAAACAAGAGAAGTGGAGGAGCTTCATGCGCGACTGGAAATCTCTCAGCAAAGAGAAATCTCCTTCAAACAAGAGAGCGAAGAAACAAGACAGGAGAAAGACAGGATGCAGTCTCTGCTGTCAGAGATGGAGAAAGAAAAAGCAGGTCTGCAGTCTTCTGTGGAGGAGTGGGAGACAGAAGGACAAAGACTCAGCTCTCAGGCGAAGGAGTGGGAGAAAGAGAAAAACAACCTGAGGTTCAGCATTGAGGGCCTGGAAGAGGAAATTAAAGAGCTCAAAATAAACATAAAGACAAAAGAGGAGAAGGAAAAAGAGCAGGTGGAGGTAAATCGATGTCTGGCGGAGGAAGGGGAGACGTTACACTTGACTCTGTGTTCAGTTGAGAAAGAGAGAGACGACCTGCACTGCACTCTTCTGTCTGTAGAAGGAGAAAAAGAAAGACTAGAGCAAGAAAAAACAGCATTAACCGATGAGAAGGACAAGCTTCATTCTACCCTCGGCCTGATAGAAAAGGAGAAATACGACCTACAACAAAACTGTTCTTCATTAAAACAAGAGAAGGAAAGAATAGAGGAGGAGAAACAGAAGTTTCAGTCTTCGCTCTCTCTGGCTGAACTGGAGAAAAACAACTTGTCTTCAGCTCTTTCTTCAGTGGAACAAGAGAAGAAAAGGGCAGAAGAGGAGAAGGAGAAACTCAAAGATGAACGAGAGAGCCTTCAGTCCACAGTCTCCTCCATGGAGAAGGAAATGGAAATATGCAAACTGTCTGTTGCAAAGATCAATGAGCAGGTATGATGCAGTTTGCTTTGAATTGTTTGTCATCTTCACAATCGATTTTGAAGATACCTTCAAAAGCACGATGATGAAATGTCTCGATCTGTTTCCTTTCCACAGCTGTTGGAGCTGGCCTCTCGTGCCACTCGTCTGTCCAAAGAAAGAGACTCTGCCCTGGGCAAGATGAGTATCTGGATGAAGACCTGCAAACAACTGGAGCAAGAGAAGCAGGTCATACTAAACAGCACAGGTGAGAAACTGTTGAACTGGATGTCTTTAGGGGAAATTTCAGACATACACCAATGTTTTCTCAAAAAAAACCGAAGTAAAATAATAATCTAGACAGGAAGCCAAGGAGTAATATGAAGAATTTGTCAAAAAGCGGGCCGCTGTAGAGCAGAGAATGGCATGAGTTAATGTTAATTTATATGCACCATAAAAGCATGCATGTGTTCTGGAAACACGGCTGTTTTATCTCTAGAAAGTACAACAGAAGCACTTTTTTTTGTTACAGCTGATGGAAAGGGCTGTGAGGAGGAGCTGACAGATGTGAACCAGCTGAAGATGGAGGAAGAGGAGAGGAAGAAACAAGTGGAAGACTTGAAGACTGCCCTTCAACGCAATAAAGTAGAGGCAGAAACGAACAGAAAGAAGGTGGAAGAGCTTAAGATCGCTCTTGAGGGAAGAAAGAAGGAGTTGGAAGAGAAAAATGGAGAGCTGGAGAAGATGGAGAGTGAATTAGATGAACTAAACAAACTCCTGGATGAGAAGAGCAGGGAGGCTGATGACAGTGTGGATAAATACTGCAGCCTATTGGTTAAAGTGCACAAACTGGAAGAAGCCAATGACGCGCTGACGACCCGGCTGGAGCACCTCACCGCGAGTCAAAGCGGTGCTCACCACCGGCGCTCGAGGAGGAAATCTCTCTCCAAATGTCAAGAGGACAAACTGGATGATAACAGCGAGAACATGACTCCCCCCACGCCCGAGAGGTCTCCTCAGGGTTCATCGTCAGGGAAACGCAGTCACCGTGACATCAACGGTACAGACGGTGCACAGGAGGCCCTACACAACCTGACAAAGAAAATCAAAGCGAACACAGCGACCACTCCCAGACCAAGAACTGAACAGGAGGATGAGGAATTCAGACCGGAGGGTCTCCCTGAGCTGGTGCAGAAAGGTGAGTGTTGGGTGGTATTGGGATGAAGGCGCACCCCCACCAAAGGATGGAAAAACCTGTTGTGTTGTTGTTGGTTTGAGGTGTATAGTTTGAACTCATGTTTGTGGAATAGAGTGTTTAATGCTTCATAACTTGGAGAAATGGCGAACATTCAGCCTATAATTTGCTTCACTCATATTGTTTTGCTTCAGACTCTCCTCAGTTTTAGATTGAGATGCAAAAGGGAGAACTTGACTTTCTGATTGTTTTTTTGTCCTCACAGTTGCTGTAGTGAAAAAAGTATTGACACTATTATTTCTGCTCACACAGGGTTTGCTGACATTCCTCTGGGGGAGGCCAGTCCATTCATCATGAGGAGAACCACGGCGAAGCGCTGCAGTCCTCGACTGGCCGCCAGACAAACCTTTCCCATGTCTGTCCCTGAAGGGAAGGTGAGCAGCTGCTTCGGGCTCTTCTCCCAGAGCCCCAAGGGCTGACTGGGCTCTGTGTGGTTCGTAGAGCCAAATCAATGATAACTGAAAGATTTAATTTCACTTTATATTCGTCATCAATGATCGTTTTCAAAAAGCTTTTTGAAAAACCAAATAAAATTTGGTTTTAATATAACCTCTTTATTCTGAACTAGTCCAATATATTTCACATATAAACAACTTAATTTATGAAATTATTAATAGTAATGTTTTATCTATTATAACCATAATGTATTAGAGTGTATTAAACATTCTCATGCTCACACACAATCACAGCACACTAATGCTCACCTGTCCTCAGTAGTCAGCTACAAAACATGCTCGTATTTGATGGCCTCAAACATGTTGACCGATATCCCGACCCCATCACACCTGAGTCAGTCTACATTGCTAATTGCATCAGTCCAGATGGCATGAATCAAAGGTGATGCAGCAGATCTTGGAGTTTTGGCTCAGCGAGGTCGAGAGGAAAGAATGTCTCAGTCACCTGCTTGAGCCACTTTTACATGCACCCACTTACACTCACGTGTGTCCCCGTCATCCTCCACAGGTGTTGGAGAGTATCGCCGTCCAGAGTCCCCCTGCAGACGTCTCCAACAAGAGTCGTCTCTCCCAAACGACACCAGAACAGAAAGGGAAACCTGCCATGAAAGAACAAACTGAAAGAGACTGTCATGTTCAGTAGATCCGTGTTCTCTCACATGGCCTCTTTCTTTTTGGTATATTAAATGAAAAAATGTGCACATGTTTAACAGATTTCCAAATTAACACTCCATACATGTTTACTCAATTCTCAAATAAAGCCAAATGAGAGACATCACCTTTTAAAGGATTGCGTACCAAGACTGATTGTCCTCAGCACTACTTTTTATACTCTGCTTTAATGAACACGTCTTTCTGATGCATTTTAAAATGAATGAATGCAGTTTTCTTATTTCCCTGTTTAATCCTTTTCTTTTTATCTCTTTGTACTTTACTTTCATTGTCTGTAGCAGTGAATTCATAATTTTTTATTTCTTCGTTCTAGGAATGTGTAATGTTAAGGTTTGTATATCATGAATGCCATACATCTATGTCCTTGCTAAAATCTCCCTTTTTCCTCATGGCAGTTTAGATTTTAGAGATTTTTCTGTTCGACGTTTCAGTTTCTGTGTATTTTCTTAATTCAAAAGAAAACCGAAAGGTTTTGTTTTGGACTTTTCTTTCTTGGTGATCTTATGAACAAATGCTGAAAGCTGGTCTCTATTGTCACTTTCTGTCGTTTTAGCTCATATTGTTGTTGTAAATAACTGATACCAAATAGTTTATTTCACTAAACCATTTTCAACTGCTTAATGTGTCTTGTCATTGTTGCATTCGCGTGAGTGTTGTATCTCTTATACTTGTAAAATGTTGAATTGTGTGAAGTGGATTACATACAGTACATTCTGCCTCCACAGTGAGGAGAGCACGAGCCACGTCCTGAAAGATGCTGGACTTTAGGGTGCAGGGCTGAGAACTCAGTACTTCACATCTCAACTTTTTATCTTTGTTTCATTTTTCAGCTGTAGTCGAAGTCACAAAATGAGCTTCAGTTTTATTTCTTTAGCAAAAATCTTCCATAAATTCAAATTTCACAGAAATTATCAACTTTTTTATATTTGTCTTTATCTTCGTTTAAAAATTACATATCCCTTTGAATCATAAAGGATATAAGTCATTATTGTGTGATTGTGCAGGTGATCAATGCGAACAGCACAAATTTTCTCGATGGTGATTTGTGATGACACTGTGACATCTGCTCAGTGATATTAAACTGCTGGATGAAGCCAATCAGCAATGAACTGGGCTGCATGAGAAATGGCCAAAAACAAGTCATCTGAAAAACGGTCACAATCAATCCATCTATTTACTTGTCTGGTTTGTGGGTCACGGGTCTGCTGGAGCCCAGTCTAGTTGACTACATCCCTGATAGGACGCCAGCTCATGGTGAGGCTGAGGCTGAAATCATCACTAAAAGTAAAGTTATGTTTTAATAGATATGTCTGCAGAGAATGATCAGCCGTGTGTGAATGAAACATTTCTATGTATTCATCTCATGAAATTAAAAAAACTGCCACCACTGATCATGCATGAAATCATGAGCAGTCAGAATGCGCTTTTAGTGGAAACAGAAAATAATGCTTTGGTATCACAATGTTTTTATTTATTTCTTTATGCTAGAGTGACAAAAGGAACAAATGAGAAAGGAGCTGACGTCAAATGTAATTAGGGGGGATTTCTGTAGGTGAATCCTCGTAATATGTTTAACAAACACTGCTCTACATCAATAGTATTGATAATCCCTGCTGGTGCTGTGATGTTAGCATCCTAGTTATTGATGTGTGCTGACCTTTTGACCTCTTGCTCTTCTTGAGCCTGGTGTGGACACTTTCAACTCAGACAGACTAGACGCTCATCAGTTTCTTATTAGATTTCTCTTCCAGTCGCTGTCACGTACTCTCTCTCCCTTTCTCTTTGCCAGGCAGTAAGTGAGGGAGCAGCAAGGCATGCTGGGTTATGGGAACAGCGAGGAAACTACACAGTCACACACCTCAGAGCGGATAAGGTCCTACTGTGATGTCTCTGGCTGGAGCTTTGAGCGGAAGCTGGGGTGCCAGAACCAACTCTGGATGAGGAGACGGGAAATGAGCAGATGGGTCAACTGAGCTGTTATCACTGGCACTCAGGCTGGAGAGAGAGAGTGTGTGTGTTTGTGTGTGTGTGTGTGTGTGTGTGTGTGTGTGTGTGTGTCTGTCTTGAAATCGGACAGACCGACTGTCAATCCCCCTGCTGTATGCATGATTTCTCCCATTCTTCACATGACAACACTATGTAAGCAGCAGCACTCAGGGCCAGAGGAGAGACACTGACAGACAGTTTTGTGAACAGGATGGAGAGGAAGGACACAGCAAAGAGATCGCACTGCATATTAAACAGAATGTAGAAAATAAGATGAAAAAAAGATTTTTTTAAAAATCAAAGGTTGAATCAAAAATAAAATAACAGTCCAATTACCCCTGGAGTTGATAAAATGCCAAAATTTTAAGTGTCACCTGTGTGATGAACTGGCAACCAGTCTAAGGTGCGCTCCACCTTTTACCCAATGTTAGCTGGGATTGGATCCAGTTCTGGTAAAAGATCACATGTGGAAGTGCATGGATGGAAGGACTGTGGGTTGCCAGAAATAAAGTGATTGTTTAGTTCTTTGCCAGAATGATTGAAAAGTTGTCTTCATGCTCAGATGTCAGATGGCCTCTGACACCCTGCCCCAATTCTCAACACGTCAACCTGTGAAAGCTTCTTTTTTAAAACCTCCCTGCTTTGTTCCACATGCATTGCAACCAATTTGAAAAGCAGGCTTCTGGTTATAATATGTCCTACAACACGTCCATGTGTCTGACAAACAGATGGAGTAAAATCTGTCTGTCAGCTAACCAGGGAAACGTGACCTGCATTCACTACCTCATCTTAGATGATGATATAATATTCAGTTATAGAAGGGACAAGCTGCTTTTTATAACCAGTATCTTCAGGATGTCTGTGTAGGTTCTCAGTCATCCAGGTCATGGTTATCCAAAAGCTGTTGAGTCGATCCACTGGACGTTTGGCCGATCAGCCACTCTCTGAACTGAAGAAGTCTCTTGGATGAGAGACGAAACATCTTCAAGAACTTTTTTAAACGTCCAGTGGATCGACTCAACATCTTTTGGACAGTATCTTCAGGCTTTTTTCAGCATACAGCAAGAATCACCACATACAGTGATACCTCTACTTACGAAAGTCTCTACTTACAAAATTTTCTACTTACAAAATTTCTCAGCAGGAAAATATTGCCTCTACTTACGAAAGAAATTTCGATTTACATAATGTAAAAACACAGTACCGGCTGATACTTGAATCTCCCACAGGTTCATGAACGCAACATTCTCATAGCTGCTCTGCCATTGGCTATTACCTATACGTATCTTCCTGGCATCCCATTGGCTAAGAGGGATGCCACTCCACCTCTGTGCGGAGCTAGCTGTGTGTTTATGCAGTGTGTTCGTCATTCGGCTCTCGAATCTGTGAGGTGTTCTGATAGTTTTGCACAAATATACTGTATTAACTTTTTGATTAGTATTCACTATGGACCCCAAGAAAGTGACGGAGAAAAGAGGAAAAGAAAAGACGAAGAAAAGAGTTTTTTTGTCCGTACAAACAAAACAAGAGATGATAGAAAAGCATGAAAAAGGGATGCGTTTGGTTGATCTCTCCAAAGAATATGTCCGTAATGCATCTACAATCACCACGTTATTAAAACTAAAGGAAGTTTAAGGAGTTTAAGGCATGGCGTGGGTGGTTGGAGAAGTTCAGAAGGAGGACTGGAATTCACTCTGTTGTTCATGGTGAGGCAGGAGCGCATGAACCAAAGAGGGTAAAAAACAATGAGGACAGTTAAAAGGTAAATGACCAGCATTTTATTCTTTATTCTTTGTTTTTTACGTTATGCACAACTCTCATTTATTGTGTAATAATCTAATCTAACGTCTATTTGTTACATGTTTTGATGCATTTTTATGCTTTATGAAACATTTACGTTGGAATTTGGGGGGCTTGGAACGGATTAGGGCATTTGCATGGAAAACGCGTCTCTGCTTACGAAATTTTCTACTCATGAAATTTCTTCCGAACCAATTAATTTGGTAAGTAGAGGTACCACTGCACCTGTACGTAGAGCTAAAAATAGAAACCACTTTAAATAACTATTGTGCTTCACTTCATGTGACTCCTGCATTTACAACACTTTGACACTCCAGCCTCCCCGAGGGGAACTATTTTCAAAGACTTGTGTTGAACAAAGATATAAAATAGCAATGCCCTTCTCCATGAAGCTGGAGCAGTATATGAGTTAGGTTAACCTGCACATTCATGTTGATCAATCTGTGGAAGTTCCACAACATTTCAAGGAAGGCCTTGCTTTGTACAGCAAGACAAGGCCAAACTTTATTCTGCACACGCTGCAGCGTCGCAGCTCTGAAGTTGTTCTGGGTGCTGAGGACCCTGCCGGCGGTCCAGAGACTACACCAGCTGACTTCTGTTAGACGTGGGATACAACCTGCACTAAATGCAAGTTCATCACTTGCTTTCATGTGAGTGAAAGAAATCTTTCACTCACATTCATGCCTACGTTCAGTTAAGAGTTACTGCATACTGCTTTCATTTACACTTTAACATGTCCGAACTTTTTAGGATTATACAATATGTCTTGTGTTTGTGCCATAGGAGTTGGCATAAATGACTCCGATGGCACAAAAAAGTATTTTTAAAATACTGTACTTTTAATAAAATAACTGTCCAATTACCCCTGGAGTTGATAAATCTCTAATATCTCCATATTACACTGTCTGTGTAATATGGAGATATATCCTCAGTGAGCCATTCTCTTTACTGGGTCATTTCATAAATCTGCATTTCTGGTATTCCTTGTCTGTTTGGGATTAGTTTTCTTTTTTTCTGTCATATTTTATTAGCCTGTAGAGGATGTTGAATTACCTCATGATAAATGTACTACATAAAGAGAGTTACATTTGATTATCTGTTAGTGTGGATTATCTACTGATCCATTTTAAAAACACTGGCAAACAGCCTTTATTTTCTGTTTTGTAGTGACTTCTACACGTGCTATGATCAGAAGTAGGACACTGACAATGTGATGTGAGCAGTGGCATTCCCTCGTGGTTCTCATAATCTTGAATGGGTGGATAAACGTCTATAAAGGAACAAACATGGTGAAATGAGCCAGTGTACTGAATCTGTCTGACTGTGTGCTGTTGATTCTGGTCTGAACTTCCTGCTTTGATAACTTTACCTCACGCATCATAAGACCTGTTGCTGCTGGTCAGTCGTACTAATCGGACTGCTCCATCATCCAGGGAGTTCAAATAGTAGATGTTTCACATCAATTTTGAACTGTGTCAAAGGAAAAACCATGATTTCATGCATCGTGTTTAACGGTGGAATCAACTGGTCTCTTTTATATCTAGGAGAACCGAAAACTCAATGCCCGTAAAAAGTTTCTCAAATGTTATTGTTTTTCTTGGAAATTCCAGGACTCAAGACGACAGGATGCAACCTGATGGTGTGAAAATATTTTGTTATCATTTCCACAGAAAATCTGACTTAAAAATGTATTTTTATCATGAAAACTTGAGTCAAGCTGCAATAATTGCCTTCCAGGAATTTTTGAAACACCAGGATTCACTTGGTTCAGAAAAAGCATCAACGGACAATCACAATTTTACAAACATTTGCTAGGTAGTTGTAGCGTAGCTGTTATTTTCTTCTACTTCTTCTCCTGTCAAGATATGTTGATGATTGGGTGAACTTGCAAATCCACATCACTATTAAAAGGCATGAGGAAAGCCAACATTTTATTTAAATTTCTACGACTATTCTGGTGATGTTTGTTGGCTACTAATTTTAGATGAGTAACACCTGGATGTAGTTAGTTGAGCTTTGCTACAATGAAAAGCTAATCTTCTATTGTTAACAATTAACTTTAATGTCATATCAAGAAGGCCAAACTATATTTCATCAAAATTTCAAACCAACCATCCAAACATCAAGAACTTAACAGCTGGCAAATATTCTCGAGCTGACCGTCTTTCAACCTTTCATCTCTTTCCTCCTGAAGCCTTTAGTCTGGATTCAGGATTGACATTTTCTTATTGTTGTGAAGACAAAAATGACAGGAAAAACATACATAATTGAAACCTTTTCAAGTTCTATATTTTACAAAAAAAATCCTGTTATGAGTTGTACATACATTATTGTTTTTACAATGTGTTCTTCAGGCACAGTGTGGAAACACAAACATACAGTTTAGCCTGATTGTAGTTATAGACATACAGTATATGACATGACAAAAATGAATAATAATTCCAAAGAGGAAACGCGCACAGACCCACCAGCCACCACATTTATGTGATGTCACCGCTGGTTCCATCCAGTGCTAACATACAGACTGCTATATTAAAGGTGATTCCATCTTTGTATGATTTAAATTTAGATGTTATGTTTATAGGAATAAAATAATTCTTCTTCACAGATCCACATCAGTTCGGACTGAAATAAAAGCTGGATTCATCCTGGACTACCAAATCAGCCGACAAGCTGCACCACAGACTCACTTCTACATTTCTTTTCCATTACACTCGCTGGACCGCTGCTAACCGAATCTAGCCTTCAGATATGAATTAGTTTCTCACTCTTCACCTGTGTGGATGATAATCTAAGGGTTAAACTCTCTTGATGGATTGTTAAGATGAAAGTTTGAGGTTTAAACCGTGTAGCTATTAGTAATGCCACACGACAACACAATCAAAGCCTTGTGATTGGATGGAATAGTTAGCTGATGGAGCTATAGTATGTCGTAAGGCTTTAAGGTCAAAGTGCAAATTCAACATCAGTTGTATAAAGATGTGAGAAAACCCTCGTGGTGTGGGTGAGTGTGTGTCTAAAACTTAATTTATTCTTAGTCTGTGATACTTGAAACTTTCATGAGCTGTAAAAGTGCAAATCCACGTCTCTAAAGGTTTCTCAGCAATGTAAACAAGTTTTCTCACACTATTATCTTTTAGGCCATACATGTTCACAGTAAACTGATCAAACAGTGTTCTCCAGGACACCAGAGCTCTTACAGCCAACAATGAAAGATAGATATCAAGTACATTCCTTGGTTATTCAAGAGTTTTTTTTTGGAAATAGGTTTCAAAGGGTCGTTTGAGACTGCATCAGAACAGGTGAGCATTTTCTGCTTGCAGTCACTAAAACATAAACAAGGTTTGACATAGTCCGCAACAATCTATTTTCTTACTTCACAGCAAAATATCAACTATATTATTATAGAAAATAAAGAAGTATAGGATGAGTAGGGCCATATGTGGAACCAGGCTAACAAAACTGATTAAGGTTTATTAAAATGGACATGAGCAAAAGCAATGGCTGTATAAAACACCTCATTCTCCTCTGCTGAAGTAAACAAGTATTTAGTGATGTGCAATAAAAATACAAGTTCTTTTCAATCATGGTCAGTCTTGTAGTTTGTTGTGCTTGGCTTTGGTGCACGGTAAAGAGTTTAAGGCACAGCAACAGCTCGACAAATCTGCTCATTCCCTTTCTAACAACCTGCTGCATTAAACACACTTTGGATAATTTGAACCACAAGCACATTCTTCCTTGTGTCTTTCTAAAGAGTTCAATGCAAAGGTCATCCAAATATTATGTATCTTCTACAACAATCCATATTATAAAAAGATATCAGGAGAACGGGACTGCAGGAATAACATGTCGGGGGCTACGTTCACTTTATCAGGCTGAAGTGACTCCACGTTTGGAATTTCGTGACACAAATCTATTTATTTGCGTGTGTGTTTGTGTGTTTATGTGTTCGTTGCCATGTCATTCAAACAAGGTCAGATTGGAATTCTTGTTGCTTCACCAAACATGATCTGAAGTGTCATCATCATGAGCCAGCATGTGGAATGAGCAAAGAGGAGGTGATAACAACAATGCTGAATAGATTAGCCTTGTGATGTCATTGATAAAACTCAAAGGATGTTTGTACTGTGGAAAGGATGTTCAAATTTTAAATTACTGACAAAAAAAAATAAACAACCCTAAAAAGTTATAGTATCACATAAACTAAATGCATCAACATTTACCAACTCTGTTGCGTAAAGTTAGTGAATTGTTCATGAGTGATAGCACTGCTTTTAAATGCTCTACGAGGTTACGGTGGGTTCGATCAGAGAGATGTAGTAAGAAGTGAATTTGATCAAAATTCATTCAGTCTTTAGAACGTTGTAAATAATGTTCAGAAAGTGTTATAAACTGACCCTTTTTAAAAATTTCATATTGTAGTCTCAGTACAGAACTGCTCATATTTTTATATTTTATATCTTAATAGTTTCTCATGTGAGAATGTGAACTTTAAAAGGATCTCAATGTAGATGTGTCAAGTAATACAGCCTTCTGTTCTTCTAGGTAATTGTAGCTCAGCTCTCCAAATCCTCTGTAGGTTACGCTTCTTATAACCCACCATCTCACAGTCTCAGCCCCCACCTGCCCCTCTCTGGTGCAGTGCCCTATGTTTGTGATCATCTCCTTTGATTGTCAGCGTCATTCTGAAGTGAAGCAAGCACCGTTTATCTGCAGCCATCTCTAGTTTGGTTCCACAAACAGGCTTCTGTCATGTTTCCCAACCCTGCCTTTTTACTTTCAATAAAGCAATAATCACAATTAAAAAAACAAAAACAGAAAGAACAAAAAAAAATCCACTAGTTTTAAAGCTACTTATTAAAAATGTATCCTAAATTGTTGTAATGTAAACTAGGGGTGAGCTGCAAACACAGTCATGCAACCTGGACATTTGTTTGTCTTTCAGGTATTAGATCAGCAAATATTGTAATTTAATAGATAGATCATGTTGGACATTTTTTTGGTCTTCAAGCAGTATTTAACCAGTTGATCCCAAATCATCCTTTGTCAATGATATTTAATGAGCAGACACCCAGCCGAAGCAATTTTCAACTCATCTCTCGTAGGTTCGTCTTGGTCTGGTGGGATGAGAGTGGTCGAGTGAGAGGAAGTCTCGTCATCCAAAGTCTGCTGAAGTGTTTTTGAGTAAGGCATCTCCTGTCACTGCAGGGGGGTGAAGATGTCTCTGCTGGGGTCACATTGTACACATTCTCACTGCTACTCGTTCATAAAAACAGTTCATTTGGTCAAGAAACTTTGCTTCCAGTGATAATCCCTCAAATTACGACAAACAGGAAGACCTTGACAAGATCTTGAGGGGGGGTGGACCGTCCTCTTTTTCCCTAAAGGTGCTCAATAATGATGTCTCCTCTCTCTGGGTCCAAACCATTCATGAACAAACCACCGTTCCTCACCAGAGGTGTCATCAGGCCCTGCAGACCAGCATCTCTCTCGTTCTTGTCCCGTTCATCGTTGAAATTTATGGACACGGTCCTCTTGGCCACGGTGAGTTCAGGGGCGGGGCCAAACCCCAGCTCTGAGGACAGTTTACGTTTAATGGAGGCAGCACGCTGGAACTTGTCATAGATCTCAACGCTGACGCGTCGCCGTGTTTCTTTGAACTCTGCTGAGACGTTAGCCGTCCACTCTGCAGCATGAGCTCGGATCTCTCCTACCTGTAAAGACAGAATGAGTAAGATGTATGCACTGCTGAGCAAACTGCACCTGTACTGCAAAGCCAACTATAAAATGAAATAAAATGAAATATAATAAGGCCTCATTATTATGATGGAAAAAGAGCAGCAGAGAAGATCATTTTATACGAGGAGGACTATTAACAGCGCTGGTCCATGAAACCAGTAGCTTTTTGGATGGTCATTATGTTTCATTCATCTCACTTCAGTACCTGCAGAGCACTTCAGGTACTGAAGGTCCAGTATTATACCTTTTTAAATGATGTCATTCAGCTGCCAGACACTATTTTAAATGTTTGCCCCAAACTGATCTGTGGTCCTCAATATCTTTGATTGCATATGGATCAAACCACTTCGGCTCCAGACAGTTTAAAGGGGCTGACCTCTGAGCTCCTTCAGTCAACACCTGACCCCCCCAGCTGTGTTTACATGCACCACGCGTACACATGTGCGATACCGTCCGCTCGCACTTCGAGGTAGTCAAAGGGTTTTAAACTTTCAGAAACTTTGTAATTACACATTACACTCCTATTTTTTCAGTTGTTTTTTTTTTTGTGTTTTCCGACAATCATCACGGACAAAGAGACACGACTCGCTAACCAGACCAGGAGCTAAGCTAACGCAGCCTAGTGAACCATGGGATGTTACCTGAGCAATAAGACGAAACGTGAGGTTTTTTCTTGTATTTGTGAAGTACATTGAACTGTAGGCTGTTGGGCCCCGTCCCTACTTCACCTTCGTTCACGAACCCTACATCAGTGAGGAGGAGGACCAATGGAAGCTAGGACACTAAAAACTGTATATACCTGTGTATACATTTTTATTTTCTTATCTATTATCTATTTATTGCGATTTTTTTTTACCTTTTCAGTCTTTAATTGTTGTCTTTCTGATATTCGCTATGGTTTTTTTCTGGAGCAGAACAACTACAACGAAAACCAATTCCCCCTCCAGATCAATAAAGTATGTATCAATATTGCACTTTACTCACACTCATAAGCAAAAGTAAATAAGATAAAAACGTACCGTGTGTGTGTGTGTGTGTGTGTGTGTGTGTGTGTGTGTCTGCATATCTTCACCATCATAGCGAACACACACACACACACACACACACACACAGGCTACATAAACACCTAACCCAAGCAGAGCTAACTAGTTACCCAAATACTAGCTGACTTCAACAGCTTGTGAGGAACTTTCAGTGTGTAGCTCTGAACCAGGTCGTTGCCACACACTGCTAGCGTAGCCTGAACAGAACCTTCACCTCAGGGTTGACCACGTCCTTATCCGGGGAGAGGATATGTCAATCAATCAAATATGGCTCAGGATATGTCGATCACTCTGTCAATCACTCCCATTGTTACATCAAGATGGGAGCTGTGACAAAATGGGTCGTGCTGTTTGTCTTATGTGATGTCCAGCTAAAAAAATTCCAAATATCTATTGATGCAGGAAGCATTTGTTCTCCACATTCTAGGAATTGGTAGGGTTAGGGAGGGCCACTATGTATATGTAGAGACCTGAAAAAATATGTCCCTTTAAAAAGGGTCCATTTAAAACTTGAGAAGTTTTCCATTGCATCAAGCAGTCTACCACATTTGTTTTTTGGATTTGTCCCCACGTTATCCCCATTTTCATTCAAGCTTTTGCTCATTTTAAATCTTTGGTGCATTCGTCACCAAATGACCTCCACAATTCATCTTTCATTGTTTTTGTATCGTTGATTTTCTAAGAATGTTTTCCACAGGTTGATAAATGTAGTGTCTACAATCATTGGTATTTAATGGACTCTATAATCACAAGAACTTTATTTAGAGTATTTAAAGTAAAAAATAAACATGAAAAAAATTTTAGAGAATACACCAGTGAGAGCAAAGTGTTTGCTCTGTACTGTATGACACTTGGCAGGACAGGCCAGTAGTAACCAATGAAAACAACCTAGTCTTCCATTGTTGCTTCTGTTCTCATTCAGACCATAGAGACAGATTTACAAAAAAAGGAAGAGCTCAATGAAACACAAACAGGACAAGTGAAGCAGAAATGTGTGGAGCCCTGCAGCTAACCCTGCAAGCAGGATATTTGTGTGCCTAAGTTTTGTCTTACCATCTCATGAACAGGAGACAAGAGTCGTCTCAGAGCCTCAAACGCCGCCTGAGCGCTGATTGTAATGCAGTGACTGGTGATCATAATGCAGGCGCTTTTACAGGCCACAAAGATTATGGAGTATCACAGCAGGACTTCACCATGAGAAACCATGGGAAGTATGACACAACACACACACACACACACACACACACACACACACACACACACACACACACACACACACAGTGCATAATGTATCGCCTTCACTGACTTGTAGTTGCAAACAATCATGTTTAACTAATGGCTTCATCATGTCATGTCATTGTGCTCTTGTCAAAGTCCTTCTCCCTAAAACTCTGACATGACAATATGTATGTCAGTTAAGAACTGCCTAAAAATCAACCAGTCTTCATCTGAACTCACCTGATTGTGTAACTGTACAACAAAGAGAATGTTCTTTGTCTTATTATATAGTGTAAAGAGCATTGAATACATTTTCCTGCGAGGACATCACCTCGTTTCTCTCTCTGAATTATTTCACAGTAATACTTTATGTCTGTCGATGTGTTTGGTTAGCAGGTGGCTGATTGATTAGAAATCAGTCTTGTCACTGATATTAAGTTAAGCAGAGTGCAAATGTTGAAGTGGAGATGTGGGACTGTAAGTGGCTCGTATAACCTGCATGTTGCTGTGTTGATAGCAGCGCAGAAGGAAAAGTACCTAGAGATGTAGGAGGTGGGGACGTATAGATGGAGTAACATGTAGAGATTAAAGGATGAAAGGTGTGAGAGGAGAGGTGTGATGTGTAGATTAAGTAGGGGATGAAAACATACCTCTTCTTTCGTCCGCTTGGAGATGACCCTTAACCAGTCTCCTATCATGCTGAGGATGGCAGCAAAGTAGGCCAGACCCACCAGAATCCAGAACCATACAACTGGTTTGTAGTAATCTAAGTATTCTATTTCAGAACCACCTGGACTCAGGGACAGACGCAGACAGAAACAATGACTGTGACACGTCCACACAGAAAAATATACAGAAGACAAAAAAAATTGCGGAGAGGTGTACCTGCCACAAAGTCTCCAAATCCTATGGTGGTCAGGGTGATGACCACAAAGTAAAGTGACTCGAGCGCAGACCAACCCTCGATGTGTTTAAAGATGGCTGCTGGGAGCGCCACGAACAACAGGCAGCCAAACAGCACAAACAGCAGGGTAGAGATGACACGGATTTTTGTCTGACTGATGTCCCAGTGCTGCAGAAAAGTGAGATGGCAACATGACAGTGAATGTCACCTGTGCAACACCTGCCTTTACAACTTGTAAAAATAGGATTTGTTGGTAATTACTGCAAATATGGATGAAGCCTTGGCCCCAGAAACATTTTAAGAAGTTCTTGACTATTGCAGAGTTGGAACAATCCCTACAATGTTTGATTAAAAATTACACCGTGACTTCTACTGCACTCAAAATCTGATGTTTCTTAATGTTGTGTGTTTACAAGGTAACGTTCACATCCTGGTTCACCATGTTAGCAAGCTACATCTCCTAATTTGCACTAAATTAAAAGAACAACAGGACTATTTATCAAAGTGATAGTTAACCTGACAAAGCTGCTGGATGAAAGTTGCAGGATCACCACATTTATTACAGTGAACCCTATGTTGTACTGATTGGCAAACAATCCAAATGCTGTTGAGACATTTTTCTCAGAACTAGACATAGAACTCATAGTCGTGCTAGAAGTAAAATCAGCCAATCACCAACTCAGTCGGCTTCATCATTCAGATCTCACATTTGTTTGCTCCCATACAATATTCATATTGATTGATGAATATTGATACAATATTCATATTCATATTCAATCGGGACCAAACTGACGGACAACAATTATTGGTCTGCTGCTATTTTTCTGCAGCTGAATGGTAATGAAAAGCGGACACTGCAGGCACTAACTGCATTATTTTGTGAACTAGTCCCCTGAGTGCAGTAGAAAGAAAATAGAATCACCCAGAAATAATTAAATAATGGTGTAGCTACACAGTCTTGGCACAGAGAAGCAAATCTGTAATACACACATGGTTAATCAATGAACTGTTGTCCTCTCTCCTAAAAGCCTTAATCATAATATTCATTACAGAGTTCCTCAGGAGAGCAGCAGCAGCAGAATACTATTCTAAGTGGCACATTCAGATTCTCACAAAGCCCTGCTTTCACACGCACAGCATCATTTTCAATCAGACTTTAAAACAAAAGTCCAGTAACTTTTAAATGAAATGACTCAACTTAAAACACAGTTTTTAGTATTTCAGCTAGTCTGGAGCCAACAATGAGAGACTTTATGTAGCCAGCTTGATTGTTTCAGACCCCTAAAGACTGATCTACTATTTAGTTATACATCTAAAACAGTAGAAGGTTTCTGTAAAGCCTGTATACAAGCCTTGGTGCTCAGAAAATTATTAATCAAAATACAAGTAAGGTCAGAGGTGTTGCTCACACCGCATTTAAAGTATGTAAACACACAGATCATTTAAACATAAAGAGATAGACTTGTTGCATTTGAAATGTGATTTTTTTAAAAACCTTTATGACTACTGTTTCAAAATCTTTCCTAAATACGAGGAATTAATAAATAATGAGGAATTTGAAATCATTTTGGCCATGCTGGTGATGTATACTTTAGTTAATTTGGTGCACAAAATGCTCATTAAATGTTGGCCTCTGTAGAGATTATCTAGGTGTGGGTAAATAAATGTTTCAGTGTAAATTATTCAGGACAGCCTATACAGACATGCCTGCTGTGTGAAATCAGTTTAACTTCTGGAATCTATGTGTGAGTCTCCTCCAGGTTTTTGCGCTCATGACTCCAGACTGACCACAAACATTTTCTCCACTCTGGTGATGCCTTTGCCGAATATGGTGCCGAGCTGATCTCCCACACCAGCCAAGAGGAAGCCAAACAGAGGTATCCCGAGCAATGCATAGATAATGCAGAAGATCCTTCCACCTTCTGTGTGTGGAGAGATGTTCCCAAAACCTGCAGAGATGACAGGAGGAAAAGGAGACAGAGAAACACAGCAACATTTCACGCTAAGCCATGTGATCAGTAACGTATTTATTAACTGAAGGAAGATTAATTGTGTTTACATATTTTTATGAGTTTTTTTCCATTAAAAAGTCTACATTTAATATGCTGAGCAGCTACCTGTGTCTTAATAAGAATAATCCTTCAGATATTGGAGATGCGTACAATCGATTGATGATTAGAAAAATTAATTCTTCTATCTTCAGCAATCTTTTTGGAGAACGTGTTCAGGTGAAGGACACTATATGCAAATTTCTATTCAAGGGCCATAAATAACTTTATTAACAAATAACCGGTCAAAGCTGTCAATAAAATTTCATAAGAAAAAGTTAAATATGAATATTTGCGGGCCATCTTAAGCAGGAGCTGAAGGAAACTGCTCCTGCAACAATTGCCTTGTGGCAGGTACAAATAAACCCAGGCATTCTGTAGCGTGTGTGTGTGTGTGTGTGTGTTTACAATTGTGTGTGTACTACCGATGGTTGTGATAACAGTTCCTGCAAAGAAAAAGGCCGAGCTCAGGTCCCACAGGCTGCTGTGGTTGGTCAGTGTTCCTCCAGGGTTTACTCCTGAACGGATCGCAGACACAACTTGCTGCAGGGGAAAAAATGTAAGAGGTTTACATTCAAATGGGAACGTGTGTGTTTATGTGTTCCTGTGTGTGTGTGTGTTACACACAAGAGTTACTCATTTTCTTGTTGCTGAAAAATTTTGCAGGCATTTGTCTTTTGTGCGTTTAGGTTATTGCCTCGCTTCCTGCGCTTCCTGAGGATAAAATCTGGAGCTGTAAGTCCTCCAAAAAACCGACTGGAAGGGCAGAGAAATCAGCGAGGGTTCAAAAAGCAGGAGCTGTCCAGGGTACTGACGCCAGGCTCGCTGCTCTTTCTTATGGACCACTGTTGGCCGTACGTGATGTTTTGTTGGTGTAAGGGCAGTCTCACCCTAACTAGCTCCTCCAGCTGGCTCTGGTTGACACACGAGTGTCTGGACAGGAACTCCAGCTTCTGGGACAGGATGGCCAAACGCTGGGCGCTGCACAGAGACAGCAGAGGAAGTAGAAACGCACCTTTCTGATAACTTCTTTGACAGGGACAAAGATGCATCATATTGTTGTTTGATCACTAAGGATTGATCAATAAGCCCCCTACATTTAAATGCAATCATAAGCACATCTCTGTGGGTGAAGCTTGCATAAAGCCCCTTACTTTTATTCTGGTGAGAGTCGCATTATCTTTAACAATAGGGTTGTTTATGGTACGGAGACATAGATTATCATCCACATGTTAACGCTCCCTCACATGGATGATAATCTGTCATAATCCATATGTTAACGCTCCCTCACCATAAACTGTTGTCAACAATTTGTGCAGCGACAGAAAGACATCCTGACCAAAGGCAGACAGAGATCTAATCATAAAAGGCTGACTAGGACACCAACTGAAATATTGATCTACTAAGATTAAACACTAATATCTGAAAATAATCCCACAGATGGATGGATGGATGGATGATGGCTGGATGATGGGTGGCTGGATGATGGCTGGATGATGGCTGGATGATGGCTGGATGATGGCTGGATGGATGATGGCTGGATGATGGATGGCTGGATGATGGCTGGATGATGGATGGCTGGATGATGGCTGGATGATGGATGGATGATGGGTGGCTGGATGATGGCTGGATGATGGCTGGATGATGGATGGCTGGATGATGGCTGGATGATGGGTGGCTGGATGATGGCTGGATGATGGGTGGCTGGATGATGGCTGGATGATGGCTGGATGGATGCCTACCTTTCGTGAGGCTGCTCCAGCGATCTGAAGACTGTTGCTCCCATCACCAGGTACAGAACCACCAAAAGAAAGATTGCGGTCACTGTCTTCCGTTTCATCACCGTGGCAACCACCTGCAACACTTCAATTGATCAATCAAGCCACATACATGCAGGTGGATTATAATATAAACCATAATAATTTCAAAATGACATAAGGAGAGCTTCGTCCCACATTGTTTGATTCATCATTTGTGAGAGAGAATGAACTAAAACAATTAGTTGCCTTGATTAAAGAGGAAAATTCTGGACTTTTTTCCTCTCACCTCACTGTCCTCTGGGGAAGTCAGCGTGATTGGCTTTGTGGAGAAGGAGAGGCGGGGCTTGGTGTTGTGAGTGGCAGATTTAGGGTCCAATAAGTCTGGAGCTGCCACTGTCAGGGAATGAAATGAAAGGCATTGAGATTATTTCCTTACAATAACACCCCCCCCTTTCTTGCTCACATTTAGCAGCTAATACTGTAAATCTATAAGAATAAATCATCAGTGAGGCCCTTTAATCTACTTTTAAAGCCCAACTCTTGAATCAGTCTCTTTTGGTCCTCTGAGATTTTATTTCCAGACACAGCACATTTATAAGAAGCTCAAAACAGGAAATAGAGAGAACCAGAGAGTGAAGTGAAAAGAGACATACAGTGATTGAATACCGGTTTCATTAACTTAGTCAAACCAGCATACTCAATTTAAATCAAGTTGTATTTTGGATATGAAATGAGGTAAATTTATTCTGTGGTATATAAGATATGGTTATTGTGAAACTGTCTTACCAAAAAAAAAAAATATAAATATAGCACTTGGATAGAAAAAGTTGTAAGAAAATTACTGATTACATTTAAACACAGATGCGTAAAAACCAAACACTATATAAACCTTTTGAAAAATAAAAATATATACAGTATTGATTAAGGTCTAATAAATATTGCCATTTTAGTGGACTGCAAATTTAGTAGGAGGCAAGCTTATATTTAAATTACCTTATTCCACAGCAAAAACTCAATGTGGAAATCGAATTTTGGCTGCAAATAAAAATAAAAAATATCTCCACTTTTATTTATTATAAACGCCCACACTACTAAAGGACTGTATCAACAGACACACTTAAAACTGTGTTTCAACTCCACAATTTGTACAAAAAAGTAACACAAAGCATTGGTTTTGGCTTTTTTATCAGACTTTATCCCTGAAGGGGACAAACGTTCACTGTGATGAGAATGAAAAAGGCCAAAAGCACTTTGAATTTTTAGCTTCCAGGTAAAGATTTGACCAAGTCCTGCACTGAACCAGTGATAAATTAAATCCAATCAGGGTTACATTAGAGGCAATGCCTGTGTTCACTCTTTTCACAACACACATTTCACCAATATAAAGTCTTTAAACCCTCCTTCTGATCATGTGGACTTGGTTTAGAGATCTATCTTTCTATCTAGCTTGGGATGCAAGTCATTGGAGATACTAAAAAGAGAAAAAAGGAATGAAAGTGTGTGAATGTTTGTCTGCTTTGGAGAAACAGACAAGTTTAAATATTGTAGATAAAAACCTTCACTGGTGCCTCAATGCAACAGAAAGTAGAGCTGAAGTCAAAGCTCTCTCTCTCTCTCTCTCTCTCTCACACACACACACACACACACACACACACACACACACACACACACACACACACACACACACACACACACAGCAGGAGAGCACGTTAGATAATTAATCATTATAATAATCAGAAAATGGTGAAACGTTAAAGGAGGATTAGAGGTTTCCTAAACTTGTCAGCTGCCCCTCATGATGAGAACCCCCCAGGCCCCCCAGTGACTACTTACTGCTTGCTGTTACCTATCCGATGCCCTCGGCTCTCCTCTTCTCCTCATCCGACGCTCTCACTGCGTGACGGGGAATCTTTCCTCTGCGTGTCTCCTCCCCACGGCGCTGGAGCGCGTGGACGAACAGGCGCTCCGTGTTTCTTCTGCTCCTCTCTAGTTCCACCGCTGGTGTGAGCCTGACGCCTTGAGCTGACTTTTAATGCTCCTCCAGACTTTTTCCTGGTGCCCCCTCCTCTTCCAGGTTTCCAGCTTCCACTCCAGTCGGTGCGCTCCTGCTTTTGAGCGCAGCGGTGGTGGTGGGGGGGGGAGCAGGAGGAGGAGGAGGAAGAGGAAGAAGAAGAAACGGGGGGGGGGTGGAGGTGCAGGACCGAGGGGGTGTTTTTATTCTTCAAACCGGATGAAACATAACCACTGAAGGGCATCTACCAAGTTTCAGGAGTCCAAAACTACATTCACCAGACAAGAAGTAAGGATCCGGTTCACCTGCAGTCACCTGCATGTGTAGAGGAGGATCAGTCTGAAGGGCGG
This sequence comes from Antennarius maculatus, assembly GCA_013358685.1. Taxonomy (NCBI): domain Eukaryota; kingdom Metazoa; phylum Chordata; class Actinopteri; order Lophiiformes; family Antennariidae; genus Antennarius; species Antennarius maculatus. Next base: position 194,050 of record CM023606.1, read on the forward strand.
GGGCATTAAATTATCCTGGTGAGAGCATCTGAATGTCTGGAGGAATTACTGTGTGAATTCTTCAGTGTAAGAATGAGTGGACCGACCAGCGCTGAGGGCTCTGACGGTTCCTCTGGTTGGTGACACCCCAGAATTACTTAGTGCACCTTTTCTGAAATTGTGTGTTCTACAAAGTCTGAACGGCGCCTTCAAAACAAAACATCGTGTCATGTGAAGAATACATTTATTTTCACCTTTTCCCATTGTTTTTCTTAAAATACTCAGAAGTAGAAGGCAGTACAAATTCTGACCTGAACAGGAATATATCTTCTTATAAATGAGTTGTCTTCTTCCAGTTTAGATGTGTTTGATCTGTGCTTATGGAACGGACCGAATGAAATCAGTCTTTCACCATCATATGATCGTATCTTTAAAACACAATTATCACTGTACCTTTAGGTCTTTTGTGGTGTGTGTGAGTGTGTGTGTGTGTGTGTGTGTGTGTGTGTGTGCGCGCGTCCGTGCACGTGCTCCACCTTAGCCCTCACAGCAAACTCACCAACTTCCTGATTTCTTCAGCCTCTCTCGTCTCATCACTCTCAGCCAGTTTGTCAGCGACCACCTGGCCTTCAATCACAGTCTCCCTGAAGTCTAACCTCCACAGACTTCATGACGGACTAATTATCACATTTCAGATGATAAAGCTTTCCCTGCTACATTTGGTATGTGCTTTACATCATTAAATCTGAAGAAGAGAAGAGAAGAGAATGAATAAATGAAAGGGAAATCAATTTATTCAGTCATGTACTCAGTTGTTCAGCTTCACATATCATATAGAGAAGAAGCACGACAGGTACGAAATCAGGGTAGAATGACGGACATCTTATGAATAGATGATTTTCATCAAAACTCAGTTGCAGAAGAAAGGAAAGGAATTTCCCTCCATGCCTCAAAAAAGTACTTTTTAAGGTGTTTTTTTGTACAATGTGATCTGTAACTTCAATTTTTTTTTTAATTCTCTGATTTCTGGGCTTGTCTTTCAAATCCTGAAGAAGCATTGACTTCTTTTAAAATTGACTGTCATTAATGAACACAATCCATTTCGCTCAACGTGTGCGTTCTCTTTGTCGACGCTCCATTCCCCTGCCTCCTCCCTCTCTCTGTCTCACAACCCCTGATGAGATCTAAATAGCAGTTCAAGTTCATGTTTCCATCAACATCTAAACATTAATTACATGCCTAATTATAGCGCTAAATATAGACAGTGGTGTGTGGCTTTCTTTGACCGTGTGTGGGTTAGGTGATGTGCCATTACTTGCTTACATACTCATGAACTAATTCTGTTAGAGCACCCTCTAATGTTTAATTTAGGTTTCACTGGCTTTCTGTGTGTGTGTGTGTGTGTGTGTGTGTGTGTGTGTGTGTGTGTGTGTGTGTGTGTGTGTGTGTGTGTGTGTGTGTGTGTGTGTGTGTGTGTGGGAGGGGCCCAGGCTCACCTCTCCTGTCTATATTTGTTACTACTCAGCAGCCAATCAGACGTCTGTTCTAAGGATACCTTTGACCACCTGCCAGTCACTAGGCTGACTTTGCCCACCTGTCTTAACCTTAATAGGCTTGCTGCTGTGTGATTGCATTACAGGTGTTACACACATATACTTACATTATTTGTCCTCCACCTCCACCGTGCCTTCCCAAGTTCCCCAAAAGCGTTATCAGCAGGCAGCCACAGGCTTTCAACTGGTTGTTGATCAGCCCCTGAATTCACATCTGTTCTCTCACCATAGCAGCAGTTACAGAGTCACAGCAAAGAGTCGCAGAACTTTCAGACAAATGTTTGAATCAAAGTAATTGCAGCTCAGCACTAGGGGGGTTGCCACCTGGATGTGGTCTTGTAGTCTCAAATTCAACAGTGACGCAACTACACCAATTATAACTAGGCCCCTAGCTGGACAAAACATTTGGGGAGTTTGAAAGAGCCATACAAGTGTGTATTCTGATGTATGATACATTTCCATGTAGCCATGAACTGGTGCTTATTTGTCCACACCAATAGGACAACGGATAAACATTATCAAAACATGTATGTACTCTATGTACTCTGAATGCTGCTGTGGTGGTGGCGGCGGCTGATGAATCTGTAGACACTGGTAAGGCTGAAGAGGTTGATACCGGGTTAGGGTTATGAATTTGTATGAATTTGGGGACTGACGACTACACTGTGAAGCAGAGGTGGAAGACCACGCATAACAGCAACATGATATAATTTACAGGGATCATATTTAATAGAAAGCAGCAAGAGGCCGATAATGATGAAGGTCCACTGTGAGATACTGCACGTCAAATAAATAAAAGATGTCGAATGAACCTTCAGTGTGGAGCCAAGTCAGTGTTTAATCAGAAATACCTGAGCGGTAGCCAGTTCGGCTTAACCTGCTGAGAACTTTCCGTGTTGGTTCATTTAGACTCGAGCTGGTTGCAGGGTGGTCCTCCGAGAAAACACACTCATGATTAACGCTTGACAGAAATGTTATTCCGTCCCGCTTCAAAGCGGTGATGTATTGTAATGTTAGTGTTCGTTCAATCTTCACGAGCGTTCAGATAGAGAGATGGAACAAGCACATGACTCAGGCAGCAAAGGGGGTGAAATGAGATGATGACCTTCACCTTGAGAAAACAAGGTCAAGGTCAGGTATCCGGTACACTCACGAACCGGATAAGATAGAAAGACGAGGGAGAAGGCCAGTGTAAGTAAGACCGTAGATCAAAGCTAGTGCTTTGATCTATGACAGTAGGTCAGAGCACCAGTTTTTTTCTTTAAAAAATTTTGAATTGGGGGTGTTGCGAGATGTTGCAGTCTGTGACTGCATTGGTTCTTGTTTCAGTCGTGTTTTACGTGACTGTGTGTCTTTATAGCTGTAATTTATGTCTATTGATGCAGGAGATCCTCCAGAAATTGATTGCTTAATGATTTCAATCAGTCTAGTGTATGATAGTTAATTATACTGATCTTTTATCACACTCGATTTACACAGAAAATATAGAACTCATTCCATCTTATTTTCCCAGTTTGTCTTCAGAATTAAAATAATACAAATGCAAAAACCTCTCCTCCTCACACAGCTGTGCAAAGCATACAATCCTTTGCTTTGAAGACAAGATGGCATCGGAACAATGTGTTTTTTAATAAATTATTGTTAGTTTTACAAGTTTGGTAATCTGAAAATCAAAGCTGTTGTCTAGACATTTAATTATAAAATGAAACAGCTAAATTATGTCTTCCTTTTTTTTAATTATAAGCAGCTGTATTTATACTCATTTATCAGCCATCCTTCTCTCTTTGATACGGGAAAATATTTCATGACGTATGTTAAGTGGGAGAGAGCTGAGGAAACTAATGTTAGAAAATACATATTAAAAATAAAGACATTTATCAAAATCTATAGAGACCTGAAGTGAGACGATACACACAGGGCTTATTCTTATGCAGAAAACGAACATGACCCATTCTGACCTCTTATCTGATGTCACCAACAAGATCCTTTCAGGACCGCCACGGTTTTGCCAGATTTTTTTCCATAACTAAATTCCTAATTCCTTGTACATGAAAATGGCTTCGTATGTAAGTGTGTTCTACCACTTTATACGAATATGTACAAAGCCAGGGGTTCAGCGCACACACCCTGTATACATGTGTATTGAGTGTATTCAAGCAGCAGAGTTGCTCTAACAACTGATTGGTCCTGACATTACGGTGCCTCCTCACCGTGCCTGAGGAGAAATGACCCTGGATCCTGCAATTAGATGCCCCTGAAGCGGAACTGCCTGCTGTGTGTGAGTGTGTGTGTGTGTGTGTGTGAGTGTGTGTGTGTGTGTGTGTGTGTGTGTGTGTGTGTGTGTGTGTGTGTGTGTGTGTGTGTGTGTGTGTGTGTGTGTGTGAAGCCTCTTGTAACAGAATTAGTGCTTCCTCTGGTTCTCCAGTTTCTATATCCTGAACTGCAGTGGACTTAACTTGTGGAATGTGACAGCAACTATTTCAAACAAACTTTGTGTGATGTTTGTGGACAAAAGTGTTTGCAGATTGTCACGGCTTAACTTTCATTTGGACACAAAATGCATATCCTTAAAATGTAAACCATTACATTTTACAGGTTTAAAGTTGAGGACGGTCACATGGCACAGTGGAGCCATTTTCATGTTTGCATGACACTTTTGTTTTCTATTTCCATGCAACATCCATCTTTTCTTTAATTCACAATGTTACCACTCTAAATTCAACCTTAATATGTATGCAACAACTTAAACAATAGATCTGCAAGATAGATGAACATGGTGTAGCAACAAGCTTCAGCCCCAAGAGGTAAAAACAGACTCACTGATGGTCCTAAAATAGTTCCAGATTGTGCAAACGAGACTTTGAGCGTCAGTCTCACCGATTCCACTGAAATGAGAAGGGATAGTGATGTTGAGGACCACCCATGAAATAAATATCAGTGTTTGGAGGACAATACCACATCAGCAGCAAAGACTGTTAACGTTGTCATGTTATGGAAACCATCTACTGGGGTCCACGGATAAAAATAGCTCATGTAGTTTTTACTGTTGGGGCCACAAAAGAGTGGCACCTAATCCTTGTTACATAACTGAATGGAAGGATGGCTTTGGGGTTGGTGTGTGTGTGTGTGGGGGTGCGCCATACCATTGAACATACTTGTGTGAGCCTGACTGCGAATGCACTTGGGCTATGCCAAAGACAAACAGACCCATTTACACGGCTCTGAGCAGCGGGGGGAACAATTACAAAATACAGTACATTTTGTTGCTAAAAGGTGACGCTGAATTTTAGTGCATTGATTTGATTGTGAGTGAATTAAATATTTGTAGTGAAGCAGTGAAGCAGCAAAGTAGGCATCAACATTAAGTCAAGTCAACTTTATAAAGTGCTGAATCAACCATGAGGTGCCACCAAACACGACAGAGCCAGAAAAAAGAGGAAACCCACTGAACCCAAGAGAGCAAGCATGAAGTGACGGCGGCCAGGAAAAGTTCCCCATCGGGAACAAACCTGGGGCAGATCCTGACTCTCTGGTGGGCGGCCCCCCGCCTCGACCGGTCAGGATGAAAAAGGAAATACAAAATTGAAGACGTAGAGAGATAGAGTCCGAGTGGCAGACAGGTCAAGGAGAGGCAGCGGGACAACATCCAACACGTACACAAAATATATAAATGTAAATAGGTACGTATTTGTTTCTAAAACTGATTCATGAATTATGTTTGTATGCACAGGTATTTATTTTTGATGGCTACTGATGTTCCAGTGGTCTAAGTTACAAAGAGTCTGTTTAGATGAGAGGAGTCGTCCTGCTGGTCTGTGTTCTGAGTCCATCAGGCGTGGAAGGATTAGATTTATGGCACTAAAGATTAAAAAACATGTGTAGAATCTTATCTTCTTTATTTCGTCATTTATTTTCTCAAAACCAGAGTCAATGCAATTTTTTTTTTATTACTTGGATATATTTGGTTTAAATATAAATCATTTACTTTTTAAAATCCTCCATGCTTCTATAACGGACCTCAGGTGATATTACAAGAAAGGAAAATCAAGCTAATGCCAGCAGTATGGCTGAGTAATATGGACATCTTTCACAAAATATTCAAATTGTTTTTCTGCTGATAATGAGCATGTTTTCAATGTTTTATATTAAAATCTCATGAGTTTGAATAAGTACCTCATTCACTGAACCAGTGCCATTTTGGAAGAATTCATTCACTGAAGATCCAGAGACTTTGTATTCAAGCAAAGCCAAAGGTGTCCCATGATTCTGTACTTTTAACTAAGAAATATTTCATGTATTCCAATGAGTGGTTGACAAGTTTGGACTTCCAGAGAATATGACGGTGTTAATAACTGTAATCGACCTCTCTTTCTATTGACTGTTGCTCAGACTGACAGTATAACAATAAATATTTCTAATAAAGTAAAAAAACTTATTTTATGAAATGACTGGGGTTGGAGTTACCTCTAACATCTACAAATTGTCATCTGGTATATGGTAGCTACATGCTGGTACTAAATGAAGGGCTTCCACGCCTGTCTGTTGACTCGACCGGTGCATTACATGTGAGGGAAGAGCGGTCCTCCTCTTTCACAAAATGAGGCAAGATTAAGTGGTAAATTCTAAGGCATGCCAGTTTTTCAATGATAAATTGTACATTGGACCCCAAACAGAGGTTAAGGGTTAGGGTTTATCAGTTTAATCTCAATTACATCGTAATCTCCATTCCCGTAAATGAGCGGCAGCAGGATGTCTGTGTACTGACCAGCTGTGAAATAATGAACTACCACTGTGCTAAGCTGCTCAGTGAGTCACGCGTAGTGTGTACTTGTGTCAAATGACTGTGACTAGAGATAATATGTTGTTCTGTTAGCATGACAGTGCATTCCCACCCGGATCCTGGGGTCTCATTGTGTCCAGCTCTGCCACTTATCTCATAAAACTTTAGAATTGTGTGTTCATTTACATATTTGGAAGAGTTTTTCTTCGTGTCTGACTTTTGCCCCTTTCCATCTGTCCAGTCATTTTGAAAGTTTTAGACAGTTTAAATGTGGGTGCAGTTCCACAGGTACAGGCTCAATCATCCAAGAAATACTGACAAAAAATGTTATTCAACCATTATAAATAAAATGGTAATAAAATATACTAAGCAATCAGGATGACATACAATAAAGTCACAACTAAAAAGCTTTAAATTTGCATCAGTTAACCTTTGCTCTGTATTTGTGTTTGGAGGGAAAAGAGAGGTAAGGTCAAAGGTCAAAGTTAGTTATATAAGATAACCGCGCAGTGAACAGGGATTTTGAACTTGTGTTTTAACACAAGACAAGGAGAATATTTTACTTACCATTGTAAAATGTTTGAAAAGTTGTTTCTTTGAATTGTATGTAGCTCCAAATCATAAAATATGGACAAACACAGACAATAAAACTATTCATAAATTATATGGCATGAGAGCTCCTCAGTCTGCCGCCCCCTAGTGGCCATATACAGTAACATCACATTAAATTCAGAGAAAGAATAAAGAAAGTCTAAATACCTCTCTGGAATTTAAAAAATTCTGAAGAAAACAATGCAATTTATGATGCCTTATTAAGAGTGTTACTCCCTCAAGCCACCTATAAAAATTTCAGTGAGTGGGTTCCAGAACCTCGGTGTCCAAAAATCCAAAGCTCTATCCAGTTTTGTTTGCAACCTGGAGTTTGCAAGAGATGAATGACAACTGCCTGAGGATCACAAACTAAAAAGAGTTCATATGAAATGAAATGAAGAAATGAAATGAAGTACACTTTAACAATCCTAGGGGAAATTATTATGTTCATTCATGGCTTTGTATGCTAGTAAACATGCATATATGATATGGTTGTGTATATTGAATTGAAAAGTCAGAGACATACTCAGGATCCAGGTTGTGGAGAACTTTAAATTCATTTAATAATGGCAATTCTAAAAGAAAACAATATAGATTGCAACACATCACCGCTTTGAAGCAGGATGTAATTCTATTCAAATGGATTTAATAGGGTTATACTTATTTTTCAGAGTGATGCTTTAGGAATTAACTGGATACTTAATTTCAATATATTCTAAATAACTGTACAGTTTATTCCTATATTCTAGGAAATTTACAAAACAATGTTGGTCCCGCTTTTGCAAGTGCCACAATATATCTTGTGTTTAATGACAATTAAAGAAAGTTACTTTAATGCCCTACCACTTCTAGAGTGTAGTCTGAATTAATACTCAAAATACAAACACAAGGTAGTGTTTAGCCATTTAGACATGAGGGTGGGTGCAAGGCGTCATCAGGAGTGGTGCATTCCGATGGAGACTGAACCAGCAGCCTTCATATATGTTTACCTCTGTTAATAATACTAAACCACTAAGAAGAAGAATAGTACAGTACTGCTAACAACACAGATCATAAAATAATTGCTAATACACTTTGACCAGGACCACGGCATGACAATTCTTAACTCCCAAATTGTTGTAATCACGCATCATTTCACTAGATGTAATTTTAACACTACAAAAACTAAGTTTCACAGTTCAGAAGGTACAGGAGATGGGGGGGGGGCTGCTCCAAAGACCGAGGCGTGAGGAAATGAAAGCTTGAACACCAGATTCTGTAAAATCTACAAAACCTTTTGGTGACATTTCTGCGGCTTTTAGAACATGAGCAGAGGAGACGTCCAGATGCGACAGCATTAGACGGTGAGTGCTGGGGGGTCCGACCCGCTCCGTGCGCCTGTCGGTGAAGACGTGGCGGGGCGGAGGACAGAGGAGACCGGCTCAGGAGAGGAGCTTCCTGCGCAGGCGCGCCGCAGGACGGCGGCGGTGCTTCCACGTGGACCCCGTCATTGACCAAAACACTGCGGGTCCCCTGGGAGCCCGGGAGCGCGCCTGGAGCCGCCGCTGCGCAGTGCAGACCGGGAGCCACGAGAACGAGAAGCGGTGTTCTCCAGACATGGAGCTGTGAACCGTAAAGCCTACACCACTTCCACTTGGTTTCTCCTCAGCTATGCAGAAAGGTAAGATCCCGATCGCTCAGCAGAACATCACAGCCTGAATGCACCAGAGCCAGGCGTTCAGTGGGATTAATTTAATCCGAACTTTATGCTGCCGGATTGTGTTATGCTACACGGCTAGCCTCTATTTAATGTATCCTTGAACTGGTTAAAGTTTCATAGCAGGACGACAGCCTGCGTTGATCGTCTGTCATCATGGTGCAGAAATAATAATAATAATAATAATAATAATAATAATCTTAATAATAGTAATAATAATAATAATGATAATAATCTTAATAATAGTAATAATAGTAATAATGATGCCGCAGTGGGTGGTGTGTGTCTGCCCCGTTGCTGCTCAACGCACAGCTGCCTTTCCACGTAAAACACCCCGAACCATCATCTGATTCCACCGTGACCTCTGCAGCTGACGCTGGAGAGGCGTGGACACGTTGGATAACTGCAGACTGCTATATTTAGATTAGTGGATTTAATATCTTATTCCACAGTGGAGCAGGAAGCCTCACCATATGCACCATAAAGGCAGGAAGATTGCCGTCCGTTTCTGTTTCTACGACAGTTTCATCGCCACCCTTTAGTGTCTTTGATCAACGACAGATATGTTGAAACGCTGTCAGCAGAATCCGGTGGGTTTCTGTGCAGGTGTCCTCATGGAGTCTCACCTCGGTCGGTTGGTCCCCTGTGTCCTCTACCTGTTCATCCACACACACGTGTGTCTGGCAGCACCTGGTTTACCTGGAGCCCAGAGGTAACCGATCTCACACAGAGGTCATAGGTCTCTCTCTGCACGGACACCACCCATACAAGACAGTAATGCGTTTAGTCTCTACAGAGAATTGTCTTTGTCAGCGAAAGAAAACAAGCTTTACCTGCACTTCTGTTCAGTTTTAGAGAAATTAGGGGAGGGTCTTATATTATTAGAATTAATACAAAGATTGCATGTTTGTTTTCCCATCTTTGTCTATCAGTGATCACTCTGTAGAGGCGGCCCCCCAGGCAGCAGTACTAGCCAATCCCTTCGGCTCTGGGGAGGAAGACCGCAGGTAAGAAACGCCCGCTCCACGTCCTGTTGTTGTACATCCAGCCCATTTTAAGGAAAAGTGGATTACACCTCTAGAAAGCCCTATTTGTGCTTTACTCCCACAGTATGACTAAATGTCACATTACATGTCAACCAGAAAGAAATTCAAATTTTATTCTCAGTGGTCATTAAAAATTCCTGACTTGTCATCTAGCGCTGACACCAGAAACACATGCTGCTTGGATGAACCTGTTGTATTGGACTGAGCAGCTGCTATGAGGTCATGTTGTGGACTTTGGCTGCAGCATTGAGTTAATGATGTGGACTACGCCATCGACTGATAAGATAGTTCAAGCAATAACACTGTTTTATGTTGCATTTATGTTGAAGTTATCCTCACGTATTGAAAAAAACAATAACTGGTAGTGTTTCAGTTCACATCTCTATTACTGTAAAGTAGACAATGAAGGGATGAAATGAGACGCTACTTTACTGTACATGTTGTCACTGATTGCTTTGTGTAGCTGTAGCTTCTTTTCACTGGCTGGAATGAATGAATGAATGAATGAATGAATGTGCACATGTGGAAAAAAAAATTAAATTTGCATGTTTTATAAATTATTATTTTCAAAAGTGTTTGCTGTTACCTTTAAACTTACATTTAAATGACAAGGAAATCAGTAGTTACTTCCCCGGACAAACAGCGCAGCATTTTCTGGCAGCGTAGCTTCATCCTGGCTGAAAGGACAGTTTTTATGGATACAGTCATTCACTGCTGAGATCAGAGGTGTAGTATTTCAAACATAAAGGTGAGTCCAAACTCAGTCTGTGGGACTAAAAAAGCTCATTATATACTCTTTGTTTTGTGACACACTGTGCATCTGCAACATGAAGGATGTGATCAATTCCAGCTTACAATAGAATGGAGCGAACTTAGTGATCAATAATAACTCTTCTTCCTACTTGTATGTGGAGTCTGAAGATGACGGCCCCCTACTGCCCCCCTGTGTTGAATAATTATGTAGTCTCATGACTACCCTGAGGAAGCTCTGCTCAGAAAAAACAACAAAACAGGAAGAGGACAAATTGTGTTTATCTTGTGCATGTCTATGAGTTGTTGGTTTTTTTGGGGGGGGTGTTACGTCCCACTTCAAAGTGGTGATGTAATGTCAGTGTTCGTTCGTCTGACCGTTAGTCCACCAAATATCTTCACAACCTGCAGACAGAAAGATGAAACTAAAAGCACATTACTCAGGCAGCAAAGGGGACGGAAATGAGATGAAAACTAGGTCAAGGTCAAATTTAAACTTTTGTACAATCAGGAACTGGATAAGATAGAAAGACGAGGGAGAAGGCCGGTGTGAGTAAGACCATAGATCAAAGTTACTGCCTTGGTCTACAAAAGTAGGTCAGGGTAAAATTTTGGAATTTCGGGGAGTCGTGGGATGTTGCCGTCTCTGACTGCCTTGGTTGTAGTTTCTATCTGGCTAAAATAAGACTATGGTTTGGAATTAATGTGAACCCCAATTCTAGGCAATGTGAAAATCCTTCTATGCTGTGTGTATCTCAGATTCCTGAAAAATTACATTCAGTCCAATCTGAAGGATGGAGGACCAGAAATCAACACCTGGGAGCAAGGTAGACATCATCATGATCCCTTACAGTTATTTAGGTCAATAAAATCGTATATTATGAAGTGAGAAGTTGATTGTAGCTCTGGAAGACATCTGTGTCCCAAAGTGTCAGTTGTTAACATCACTGCAGTTGTTTGGTGAGACCTTCGTGCCGTACTCCCTCTGACTGCAGCAACATGTCAGACGCCTCTGGTATTAAATGTGTCAGTCTTCTCCTGCCTTATGTCAGAGGTGTTCTTCCTGTTTCAACTCTATGACTACGACCGCAGTGGGCTCCTGGATGGCTTGGAGATGATGAAGCTACTCTCAGACTACAACTCCCATCATGCCGCTGGAACACAGGTCTACCTGGTGAGATTCACCTGTGTGTGAACTGAACTTGTATCTCTGTCTACTTGTTTGTCACCAATACCTTTAATATTCGTTGACTGGGATATCTGACATGAAGTGTGTGTGTTTGTGTGTGTGTTCAGGTGGTGTCTCTGGTAGATTCTTTACTCCAGACTCAGGATTCAAACCAGGATGGCCTGCTGGCCCCATCCGAGTTGCTGTCTCCTCCATTAACTCACACGCAGGTACTTACGTCACCTACAGCAGGCAAAATACAGTGAGCTTAATTCAGATGTAATGTGGTCAGACAATGTGTGATACAAAATCTATGATGGTATTAAAACAATGTGTATTGTAAGTTTGTGTTTGTGCACAAGCGCAAAATACTTTTTAAAAAACATTTTAGTCATAAAATTTCATTTGCAACCTCAGAAAAAATAGTTTCATAAAGCAACTCAAGATTCAAGCTAAGCGTTCCACCAGCAGGTCTCCAGTTCCAACAATGTACCTCACCAGGAGAAGGAGGTGCAGAACCCTCCTATTGATGAGGAGAGGGCAGGAGAAGAAGAACAGAGAGAGGAGACTCAGCAGGAGCTGCAGCCTCAAAATGAGGAGCAGAATCAACCAGAAGTAGGAACCCAGGAAGAGGAGCCTGTACTGCAGGTAGATGAGCAGCATAGACAACAAATCCCAGAGGCCCCAGCAGCTGGACAGGACCAGGAAGTTCCTGTTCATCTCGGGCAGCCAGAGATATAAAGGCCCGTCTGGTGGTTCCATCCACACCATCATTCAATGCTTGGAAAAAAAATAATACAGTCAAAACAATGTTCTCAACTGAGATCACTTCTTCATCCCCAGGAATGGTCTCTGTTGGTTCATAGTCTGAGATTCCACCGTCTTTTCAGTTGACGATTAACACTTAGATGATGGTTAAATGAAATGACTGATGAAAGTGTCCTGTCACTTTATTAGAAAATGTTTTGTTTTTTTACCATTAGCACTGGCTGGTTTTAATTATGGATTATAAAGCTGTAAAAGGGACACGACTTAATTATGCAATATAATTAATTGGAAGCCTTCATTACGGAGAGTAATACTTCAGATAATTTAATTTACCTCTTTTCTACTTATTACCTTTTCCAGTCATACCCGAGTAAGAATATGCAGTGTGTATTTGAATTTTCATTGTATGGACTTATTGCATGTAAACATTGACTGACCTTGACCACCTTGGGTTTAGGCTTTGAATCTAGAGTTTGTGCACCAGGAGTGTTCAGTTTAACTGGTCCCATTAGAGACAGTCCAGTTTCACTCGTGTGATGAGACACTGGCACGCCATGAGATTACATTTCGTCTTCCTTGAGATAACCCTCAGTCTAAAAAAGACTCGGTATTTATTAAATGAAAACACTTAGGAAAATACATGTTATGATGCAGAAGAGCCCAATTTGTACCTTTCTTTTGATTTTTTGGGAATTACATTACAGTGAAGATTTCATTGTGCTTCATTGATTTGGGAATCATGACGTTTTAAACCTGCTGGATTAGTAATAATAATTAAAAATGATAACAATCTACTGCTATTAATTTTCATTTTTCATAATTTAGGTTAGAAAGACACAAATAAAGTATGTTTAAATGCATTTCAATATGATTTCAAATTTTATCTGGAAACCTGATGAGTTTATAGTACTGCATTTATGCTTTTTCTAAAAACGGGCTTTTAAACAACGAATAAAATAAAGCAATTATTTCTTTGTTCGTCTGCTTTTCTGTGTGCTCTGTCTAATAGGTGAATTTTGTGATTGTAAAGTATAAAGTATAAAGTAAAGTATAAAGGCAGATGACGGCATGTAAAGCGAGATTAGTCGGTTGCTAGGCAACAGGAAACAACAGCAGTTATGGCGGATGGAAACCTAAACGCTGGTTAGTAGAGTTTAGCTTTAAGTTTGCTTTCTATGTGTTTTCTAATTGATAAAACTCTCGTGTTTCGATGGAAACGAGGGGATAGTGTGATTTATTGATCATGGTTTATGTAGTGATTAAAGTTAATCTACCTCCGGTGCAGAACTCTAACCTGCGGCTGGTTTTCTTGTCTGTCCAGCGGAGGTCCAGGACAGGATAAAGGCCGCTTTTAAAGTCTTTGACCATGAGCTGAACAACACGGTGGATGTCCGGTGAGGTTGTCGTCAGACAGCAGATGCTCGTTGTGTGAAAAATGAACAGAATTATCCCAGATAGCCTTTTGACTCCGTCCCGGATCCGTGAACCGGGCCCGGAACGGAGTCCACTGGCACAACGCGACGGACTCGGAGCGGGCAAGGACCGCGGACCCAAACCAGATGGGGCGCGGAGCCGATCCGGATCCGTTCATAAAGCGGTTGACCCGGCGCGGACCCGGTCCGGGACGGTTCAGGAAACGGCTGACCCGGTGCCGCCGCGGACCCGGTCCGGGACCGTTCATGAAGTGTCTCATCTGGCCCAGATCCTTTATTCAAAATGGCTCATTTGGCCACAACTAGCAACAGAAATATCCAACATCAACGTTGTTCTGAAAAGCTTGAACACTTCCCCTAACCAGGCTGCCCTTATCAAAACTGTAAATGGAAACAGGAAACCATGAATTGTATCCAAAGCATTTTACTGCCACGTCTCTCTGGGAAATCAATTACAAAAGAATATGATTGATAATCATGATAGGAAGACATGAAAAACAAACATGACAACATTGCTTTAACTTGGAACTGGTGGGTCCTCATCTGAAGCACCAGGACTCTGGAGTCCCCCCCCCCCCCCGTCAGCTGCGAGGTTCAACCAGCAAATCACACGTCTGATTGTGTCTTCAGTCCCAACACAGCCGTGTCTCTTTTACAGCATCTGAAATCACACAAATGTCACTAAATTCCAAGAACTCAGACACCAGCTGTAATGTTTTAAAAAGATGTGTATAACCATTGGCTCATCAGGTGACATTTTGCTGCCTGAAATTAGCCCCCATTTGCATTACTGACAAAACTCAGAAAATCTCATGTTTGAAGAGTGAATTTAAATCTATAGCCAGATACCTGTTGGTTTAACTCAGTGGAAATGCTGAAAACATGTTCTAATTTTCTCTTGTTGCGGCTGATGAATGACCAAATGACCCAACAGCCGCCGCAGCGCGGATCGCTGCTCACCGATCGACACTTACTCATATCTGAGGGCCCGTAAAACAGACAATAACACAGATTACCAACATGTCAAATGCAGTCACATTACAGTACGTCCAAAGGCATTAAAAGCGTTCAGGTGAGAGGCATTAATTATTGATTTCTGAAGACACACCCATAGAGCCAATACCAACACACGCTCAATCAGGCACCTGCACATTGGTCTAAACTCATGGATGACTCCTACAACTCTTTACTCGTTCTGACATGACGGCTCCACACACACCTGAACTGAATTTATTCTAATGTGGTCCTTCAGGACTGGATTCAACCCGCTGATCAAGGCATGTAGCTAATGTTCAGTTCTCCACCTCCCACACATAAAAACATCGTCCAGAAGTTTCAAGTTAACTTTAGCTAGTTACCTTATTAAGCTAACGTTGATGCTAGCTCTGTACCGTTAGCAAACCTAACTTACCATAATTGAACATTTCAGAAACAACGAAACAAGTGGCCTTTCTCCATCGTTACGATATCCGACTTGCGCAGGAGGAATAATAATCGGAGCGGAGTATAAATCTATTTTCTTTATTGGACCTGCGCCTGCTACGTCACCAGAACGCTCCCACAGTCATCATGACGCACTACACCTGTCAAGTCCATCATTTACATACAGATACAACAGAACTACTTCCGCTCACAACAGGAAGTACCACAATAAGAGCATCACGTACTTATGCTTAACATCTATGATGAATATAATTTTTCCAGTAAGACGAAAGTACATATTAGATATATTTGAGTGTCGTATGGTTACAGAATTTACCTTGTTCAGCAGCGTCCTCACCCGGCGTCTGTGGGCGGAGAAAGGTGCGTACGTAATGCGGTCAGCCAGGCTCGTAATGTCGTATTGACCAATTACGGAACTCCTACTTGACCCGGTCCGACACGGAATTGACGTCGGCGTCTTAGGCGAGGAACGTGAATGAATGAATGAATGAATGAATATAAATTTATTATTCATTCATTCATTCAAATTTTATAACTGTCAAGCATAAACGATTGTTCTACGTGGAGCCGTTCTACGTCAGAAAATAGCCGGTTTTCGTCACAGGGCCACGCCCCCCGGATAGACGTCTCCCTGCTCCAACACACCTGGTCGTTTGAATGAGGATCAGGTGTGTTGGAGCTCATCATCATCGGTATCAGGTGATATCTTGGTAGGGGCATCCGCTCTGCGGATCCGCCCGGCCTCCGTACCGAGTCCGCTGTGTGACGGTGCGCTGCCCCCAACCGGGCCGGGTCCTGTGCGCCTCCCCGAAGCGGGTGGTCCGACGAGGCGGAACTGCGCGTGTAAAGGGCGGATCCGCCCCGGCGTCGGTTGCTCTGTGGGATGTTAGTCTGAATCCTCTGGGTCACATTTCATCAGTCAGTCTGAAGATAATCGGTTCAAGAAATCAAAGTCCTAAAAACCTGACCCCTAAAGACAAAGTAGTTTTTCTGCAGCACAATATTTCCCACAACCAACGTTGATCATAAATGTCATGAAGTACATCCTAATGGCAACAGCAAACCTGTTCAAAGTCTCTGACTTGCTAAAACATCATAGAAAGACAGATTTGTCCTCAAGACGTTTTGTCTGATTTCTGACAACAGCTTTAAAGTGCACATGTTGGATATTAAACCATAGAAAAGGACGTTGATCAGAAGGAACTTATAGCAGGTAGTTACTGTACGTAGATCATTGGATTATTGTGTTCATAAATGAACTTCCATTTTTTCCTGTTGTTGCTCAGATGAAGCAAAAAGACATTTCATATAAGTGGTAGTGGTGAGGAAAAATGTTGGTTTGACCCAGTAAACAAATATCAGATGCAGTATTTAACAACATTTAATAGCATGATCCAACATGATGCTTGTTTTCCAGGGAGATCGGCACCATCATTTATTCCCTGGATTGCTTTCCCACTCAGGCGGACCTACACGACTTCATAGCTGAGGTGAGACAGTCATGCCTGAATGACGTAACGTGACGTATGCAGCGAAACATGACCCTGATTATAAGGAGTCACTTTGATGGTGATTAAATTAATGATCCAGAACCCAGCATCTTTGTCACACCAGGTGGAGGATGACAACATGGGATGCGTCCATCTGGACAAGTTCCTCCCAGCCATGACCAAAGCCCTGCTGGAGCACAAGTAAGAAAATCTGCCTTTGTGTTGTTTTCTATATGAAACGGGATGAATTAGTAACACTGAACCCTGACAAAGAAAAGAAAGTTTTAAAGTTAATTCCAGCAGCATTTCACAGATTAAATGTACAGGGTAATGCTAAACTGGTAAAAGTTTTTAAAACTTGATTTTTCAGTGAATGTTTTCTCAAAATCTAGAAAATTCTGAAAGATTTCTTGAATAATCAATTTCCTCTTTTTAAATGTGCATTTCTGTGTTCAGAGCTGCTTCGTGGGCTTTAAGATACTTACTGCTTTATAAACGATGGTGCTGTCAGCCTCACTTAAACCCAGTGAAAACACATGACTTCAGGTCATAAAGTAGATATGTCTTGAATTACTAACAGAGGAAGCATTTGTGTATGTTAGGTATCCTCCTATCCCTGAGGAGCATCTGCTACAGGCTTTCAAGGTGAGACCACCTGGGGTAGCCTCAAGTGTTTCCTGACACATAAAATCCTGTAACAACAAATTCTAAGGAACTTCACAGCGTGTGAATTAAGTAGGAGTTTGATTGGGATCAGTGAACTTCATCTGACGTTGTTGGTTATAGCTTCAGTCACTGTTTCCAGGTTCTGGATAAAGAAAACAGAGGATATGTGGAGCCTGAGGAACTGGAAAAGTACTTGACAGAGGAAGGTAAATGACACTTTCAGCACTACTCTGTGAAGTTAAAAATAATCCATTGACATAATAAACTCACTAACATTTCCTCAACTTCAACAGAACACTTTTGACTTTGAGTGCTTTGTGTTTTTCAGGTGAGGTCTTCACTCAGGAGGAGGCGGCTGAGATGCTGACAGCGTTCACCGACCACGAGCACAAAGTCTTATATTACAAAGATTACATCGACCAGCAGAAACCTGGGACAAGCGAATAGATGGTGTCACATTGTGTTTCTGTGTAATGAATATGGATGAATATGACAAACACGTGTGTGGATGTTCTGCAGGGCCTCCGTGTTTCTGTCCAGCGGGACACATAACTGCAGAGGTTTTCTAGTCACCTTATGCCAGGGTGACGTTTGCTAACGTTAACACTGTTCGTCACAGTTTTACATTTAAATACATCTCTTGAGCACGTGGATCCATTGCTTAAATTTAACACAAAATCTCAATAGTCTGACAGTTCAGAGGTACTGCGTTGTACCTCTGAACTGTCAGAGGTACACAAACAATATAAACTGTATTGTTCGAGGAAAATTGAGTGTATTTGTGTTGAAACCATTAGTTCTAGGGTTCTGTTGGGTTTCTCTGCCTGTAAAAGCGCTTTGAAATGTCTGTTGGTGATTAAGCGCTCTAATCACAAAAGCTGATTTATTGATGGATTAGTAAACGTAGCCGCTGGACAACGTGGAAAGCATGAATCAGTCACATGACTGTATGTAGAGCCATGAAATGAAATGTATATCCAGCAGAAAGAGAAAGGGCAGCTTTAATCACGGTCATGTGACAATCACACGTCAAAGCATGCAGGCATGATGAGCATGATACTTCTTAAATAAAATGACCAGAAGTATGACAGAAGAAAAAAAACTTAAACAAGTTCATACAAAGCAGAAACTGCAACATCCCGCGAAGGGTAGGTCAGGGTACCCTGAAAGTAGTACCTGACAAGTGCATAGCTTTGACCTTTCAGGGTAGGTCAAAGCTATGCACTTACTTTGACCATAGATCAGAGCTAGTGCATATGTACATCAAAGCACCAGCTTTGATCTATGGTCTCACACTGGCCTTCTCCCTCACCTTTCTATCTTATACAGTTCTTGAGTGTACAAAAGTTGAAATTTCATCTTGACCTACTTTTCTCAAAGTCAAGCTCATCATCTCATTGTCATCCCTTTGCTGCCTGAGTCATGTGCTTTTTGTTTCATCTTTCTATCTGCAACAGATGGGACGTTTTTTTGGTGGACATACGAACAAACACCAACACTGAATTACATCAGCGCTTTGAAGCGGGATGGAATAATGAGACATTACAAGGTCTCATCTTCAGTGGTGCTGCACACCAACAGCTTCAGAGCAGGGATGACCTGACTAATCTCATGCAGAAAGAAGCATGTTTTATTGGTGCAAGCTCGCCAAACAAAAATATAAACTAGGCTAAAAAGTATTAAAGTCTGAAGAAAACACACCTCTACCCAATCATGAATGGATACTGAAGTTAGTTTCAATTCACAGTAAAACAATTTCCTGTTCCAAAGACATTAGGAAATAAAACTTATATACAGTGACAGACCTGTATTCATCATTCCCTTTTCACTAAACATCTAAAGTCAACAGAGTAAGGTTCATTTACCTTGAGCATAATCTGACAGCATCAAATCAGAACAGCTGTGATGTGCAGGTGAAAGACTTAGATTTCTGTACGTTCAGGACATTCTTTTTCTCTTAATTCCTTGTTGTAAGAAATATGATTAAACGAAAATGGAAAGTGAGTTTGTGCCCATTCACTCATTTTTAGAAAAGGAGTTTAAAAATTTAAAGAAATATGGCTTCTAATCCTTCAAGATGAAGTCTACAACACGACATTTGCAATCTAGAATAATAGTTTAAGGAATTCATGGTGAACATGAACATCTTAGAATTCCATGTTAGTAGCTCCCTTTCTTCAGGAAAATGTGAACAAGTGTGCTCTCCTACAGATCTGACAAGAGCACACAGTAACTTCTTGCAGCAATTTTATCTGAGGCATTCCACAATGATTATTTGGTCCTTAGACGAGACATTAATAGACACAATGAGGAGGGGAGGAGGAAGAAATGTGACAACTGAAGCATTATCATTGAAGAAAAGAATCATAAGAGGCCAAAAGAAAGGAAGGGCAAAATGTTGAGGAGGTAGACAGCAAATATTCAACATCATATCCAGCAACCAACAGTGGTCTCTTAACATTGATTTTGTATGTTGCATAGAAAATGTGACACAATCAAAAAACAAATCAACCACATCCAGATGATCCCATAGAAAGAAAGAACATGATGTGATCGCCTCCCCCAGCGGTCTGCTTTAAATCTCACAAGATAGGAAAAAGAGGAAGGATTCACATTAAAAACAGGATTATAAAAAGAGATCTGGCAAGTCGAAGCCCTGTTTACTGGTTCAGACTGTATTTTGAGTTGAAGAAAAAAATCTCAAAAACATATTTCAGCTTTTTCAGAAATTACACAAATGTGTGTAAACATTTGTTGCATAGTGGAGCCACAGGTTCAACTAACACAAAGAGAATTTATCCTGCAGCAGAAATATACACCTCTGAAAAAAATTGCAGACCACTCCATCTGAGGATGTGCTCCACAGGCCGTCAGGCAAAGTCCAACAGAGCAGGGCAGTGTCTCCTGGACAGATTTGGTTCTAACAATCCTAACCTACAAGGCTTTGCATATTATTGTCTGGTTAGGAATGATTCAACTTAGTCCTACGTAACCAAACCATTCTCCACACGTGGTTTTCTTCCTGTGATCAACTATTATTCTGGTATGGGGAAAAAATGTGGACTGACGTAGTCAGACAATTGCAGATTTCCACTCATAGCCTACTTACTCTACGTGCTGTTAGCAAAAGCATGAGTCAGGATAGTATTCAGTTTGCAAAACTAGAATGTTTTAGGTTTACTTTTTTCCACAGATAAAATGGAAATTAAACCCATATATTTTAAATTTGCATGGTGAATATTCACTGCTGCCATCATCTAACCCTATGAATACTATCAAATGGTTTCTCTTCTAGTAAAGCCTGACCATCACCTGGAGGAATGGAGGTTAGCCTGATTCATCTCATTCTGTACCTGTTCGTCACAGCAGCTCCTTAGTATCACATCTAAGTCCAATTTCCTTAGTCACATAGATAGTCAGTACATTAATATTCTTTAAATTTGCAACACCAGGCCAGCTGCTGAAATGTTGTCACCTCCCCCTGCAGTTTGGTAAACCTCAGTGCACACCAGCACTGGAGCTACGCAGATCTCATAGTCCTCCTCGTCCCAGCAGCTGACGGGCCTCTTCTCTTGCAGAGGGATGCGTTGGCTACCCTCACGTCGGCTAACAGAGAAGGACTCGTCCATGATGAGCCTTGCCTTGCTGGGGTCAATGTCATTGGAACCACAGACATGGCGGTTAGCTGTGAGAGAGGCCTTGGCAGTGGCTGACATGGTGTGCTTCCACTGGGAGCCACGTGTCACAATCATAGCCTGGAAGGCCAGCGTGTGGACGTGGAGGCGGGTCAGCGGCTTCGTTTTAACACCGTCTGTGTTGCTCTCTGAACTAGCATCTCTGTGGCGCTGGTTCAGGATGCGGTATACCTCCCTCATCTGGTCCAGGACAGTAGCTACACGAGGGTTTGGGTCTGACAGCACGGTGATGTTGGAGCCTTTCAACAGACTCAAGAGGTTGGGGAGCTCCTGCTCATTCATGCCTAAAGAGTCAGACTGGAAAAACAGAATCAGAATGATGGATTAAGCTCAAGTCATAAAATAGAAAAATAAATATACCATCCTGTCACACGCATCAGATATTCATATTCTTTCAAAGCGATTCACAAAGGAAATCGATTTCAGTGGATTTTTAATACAGTGAAACTACTTAACAGTAGTTTCATTATTTTGCTTAGTTTTTGGGATTATTCTGATCATTATGTGTATTTATTCACAGGTTAAACTGTCTTGCCCGTAGGGAACCAGCCTTCTTCAAACACCTCAACATCTACATGGAGAAAAACAAACAGTGGCTCGCCACGTACTGTTCCACTGCCAAACGTTCGAACTGATCCAGCAGGATTCACAGTATACAGTTTTACCCGTCAGACGTCCCGTTCCCTCTCCTTTAATGACCTACTTAAGTGTTCTGAGATGAACGTTTGTAATGTATTGAATCTACAGTGACTCAGTCACACGTACATGAGCGATGACATAGTGAAGGAGGTCTTCCATTATACGCTCCTCTACAAAACTGGCCATTTCAAAATGGACCCCAGTCTGTGAAGATGAGGTGGAAAGGACTTCTGCTAGGCGGGACAAGAGAGCCTCTCGCTCACCTGGAATGATGAAAGAAATATTTATGTTAAGCATACATGTAAACTAATAGAGAGGAACATTTAAATTATCTGTGCATATTAATCTGGGGGAACATTGCTTGAGTCTCTGATCTGCCCAAAGTTTATTAAGCCTTGTTGGACCATTAACCTATTAAAGAATATGAAAATCCCTTTAATGTAAAATAAAATAATTACAATTACAATAGTGTTCTACAACCAAGGAATTTATTGTGTCTGGCTATTGCTGGCATGATTAAAGTTGGTGGTCAGTTTCCTCTTACCTGACTGGAAAGGGAAGTTATCCATCATTTGCAGCCCACCAACCACCAGAAGATCTGGTTTGAAATGTAGGAGTTTCTGAGCAAAATCCTCCATGGAGGTGAGGTAAGGGTTATGGTCATCACTGTGGACAATATATCTACAGAACACAATGCAAACAAAGCAGTCAGTCAGCCTTCTACATGTCATACTGTACATGTGTGTCATGTGGCAACCAAACACTAACACATGTACCTGTTAGCCCTGTGTGAAGTATACTGGCCCCACTTTGCACCAGAAGGATACTCCAGGATCAGGTGAATGTCCTGCTCCTCTACCACGTTACCGGCCACTGGGAACACAAGAGGGAGGTGTAGCCACACAGAAGAGAGTCATTTGAGTGAAAGAGAGACAGCTAAATGGGAAAAGGTCAGGGCCAAATAAAAATTAGTAGAAGACTTCTTCTACATTCACCACAGTTTTCAAGCTGGGCTCTCTTGATTGGAGTCAATTAACCCAGGAAACATCATCTACTGCTACTTTATCCATATTATCGACATTATCTACTTCTCTCCTTGAGTCACAGTGTTGAATAATGTCCACAAGTGTTTTTGAGAAAATATGATTTCACAGCGCAGTTGATAAGAGCTTTCGTATCATTATCATCAGATCATAATTCTATTAGACGTGTGTGAAATGTAATCGTAGTTAATATAAGAATTATTGAATTATGGTGGAAAATCATCATGCGGAAAAATTGAGTGTGTGAGTGTGTGTGTCTATACCTGTAATGTGTTGGGACAACACATCAGTAAAATCAGGGCTGAAACTACCCGCCAGCAACACATCACAACCCTCGGTTGCCATGCGACCAGCCATTACTGGGGCATTGCCTCCTATCGCCCATCTGTTTCCTGGTAAGTCACGGGACGCATCGACCAGCTCACTGAACAGCGTGTCATTTATCATGAAACGCCTGCGGTGAAAAGATAAAAAAACAACTGTAAAGCTGCTAAAACAGTAAGTTGAATTTACCAACAATCTTTCCTCTTTCTGGTACACATTTTAAATACCCTACAAGCATTTTGACTTGGCATGAAAAAGCATCAGGAATTGTAATGTACTGAAAACCACAGACATGTCTGAACCTGAAACATTTGCAGTAGTACCTTGAGATTAGAGTTTAATTCGTTCTGTGACTGAGCTCGTAAGGCAAACTATGAATATTCCCCATTTTAAATAACAATTTTAACCAATTCCAGCCTTGTAAAAAAGACCCAACAACCCTAAATTATGAAAAAAAACTTTTTTTTATCAACCAATAGACATTTAATTTTTTACATTTTTTAAATTTTAATATACTATACTATCCCTGTAGGAAAATTATTAATCCACCCCAGCACACACATTGTTAGTTAATCGCAGGTACATATACACAGTGTGCACAGGCCAGTAACAAACACACACACACACACACACACACACAGGGTCTGAAAGCATAAGTTGGGGGCAGCTCTTTCATGGTGCACCCAATGAGCAGCCTATAAAGGAGACAGTGCCTTGCTCAAGGTCGCCTCGGCAACGCTCAGGAGGGGAGCCGACACCTCCCACTGTCAGCTCACACTCCTAAGTGTGACCACTGAACGACCCGCTCTCCCAGCTGAGCCACTGCTGCAGCATTATCTTCCCATGCATAATTAATTGTATATAAATTACGTAAATTATGAAAAAGTATGAAAAAAACATGCAAAACTCCGCAGCACACGCAAGTTACGTCTTTACTTCATGGATACGCATAAAAACGAACGAGAAGCTGTCTCAGCTGATGTTGTAGCCATTTGACAACTAGCGGTGCTGTCCCGAAGCGCGACTCACAACTCGGATTTTTGCTTATGTGTCGACCAAATGCTTTTGGTTGAGACATAAACATGTGTACATACACACAATGTTGAAGGAAAAATGTCTGCTAATGGGTTCGTGAGGGAAAGATTGAGTCAGGAGCACAGAAGCCTGGAGGGTGCAAAAATTATTTAAATTTTTAATTGACTCTTGACAGGAAAAACAATTTGCACACCATTAATTACATATTCAACAGAATTCATGCTAATAGACAACGCACGACACAACTACAACTTACTCTGCAGCAGCTCCCGGTCCAAAGAAGTAGGCAAAGCTCTGAGCCAGCTGCACCTCATTTTCTAAGTAGTTATGATGGTAAGGCTCATCTGCAGGCGTGAGGCCAATCTTATGAAGTAATGACACACCATCCACTAATAAGTCAACACAACCTCCAAAGCCTGTGAATGCGTGACAAGGACAGAGAAAAAAAAACAGACAAATAGAATATTTTTAATGTTTTCTTTTAGATATGGAATTCCATAGAAAAAGAGCAACAAGAGAGACAATGCCAGCTTCCAGTTTTAAATTGAGAACACAGGAATACAAAAACCAGCATCTGAAAATTTGCCTTCCACCTTGGCTGCTGAACGCAATTTTTTTCCACATCAGTCCAAATTCAGCTGCTAGAACAAACATTACCGACATATGCTCTTTTTCTACAAGCCTTTTCTGAACATGTATGAACAAAACACATACAGTAATTCCCTACTAGTAGATAAAAATCTTGCTCTAGCACTCAGATTTAACTAAATTTAGAAAATGGAACTCAGTCTTAAATGAAAACAAATGAGAAAATAACTAATACATTTGTTATTTTGTAATTGGCTACCAGATGAATTTATTGTACTTAAAATAAAAAGTCAAAAGTTGAAAATGTGCAATTACCACCATCTCACCTGCTGCAACACATAAAAGTAATTTATCAGGATGAGATTACAGAAATGCCAAAGTTGTTTAAGTCAATCCACTGGATTTAAAGAAAGATTTATAGATTTAAAGAAAGTTTCTTTATTTCAGTCCAGTGGACTGACTTAAACAACTCTGGATAATCATGACCTGGATAACCGTCACAGACATTACAGGAATGTATGTATCCAAACAATGTAAGGGTTGACGTGTTGTACACGGTAACATTCTGTATAAATACAATGTCAAAGGTCACAATGTGTAGTAGGGGTAGTTTTCAACAGAGTAAAGGTGGACTTATACATTCATCTCTTCTTTGTGTTTGTCTTTAGGTTTAAAGCTAAGGAACTCCACCCTTTAATTACACTCATTAACATGACCAGAACTTGCAAATCATGTTTGCGCCTGAGGTGCCCCATCCATCATGCAGGTACCTCTATGTAAAAGAACTCTTACATGTGTAGGAATGGAATGACGGACCTCTTAACTCACTGCCAGCATATAAAAGCCATAGAAAGCCCCTGAAGCAAAACTGATGTTGTTTTATAATAAGAACATCTTCTCACGACAAAACCTGTTGTGTGTTCAGCCACATTAATTAGTGCTATTATTATTTTACAGACATTGGTATAATGTTGTCAATGCACTCATCTTTCCCCATTATGAGCTCCAAACATGCTAGAAAACTACTCAATAATGAAATGAAACCAGAGATGAACGTCTGACGAGTTCTTTCTGTTGGTTCTGACACACAGAGTCAGCCCAAGTGCCCCAAACTGTTTATTGATCTGTACCTCAGTCTTTTCACTGATCGGAACACAACACCATAAATAAACGTAACGTCTAGTCCATTTAAGTGTTTTACGTTCAAATCTCATCATCATTTTCAGTTCAAGTGTGCAAAATTAAATTAAATTGTACTTTCTGTTTTGACAAATCAATTTAAAGATAGCTTACACCATACGAAGGAGCTTGACTTCATTTTTATTCATAAATATTAATTTAGGAATTGGTCTACTCGGTGGTGACAAGCTAGCTCCGCACTTACCAATGGCTACTTTGGGTCTGTGAACATTATTCATCCCGACTTTACGCTCAGCCCGGAGCAGAGAAGACAACACTGTGTCCAGCCGTTCGTCCAGGTCTGCATTCTGGGGTGTCCGGATCCATATGGCTAACAGAACCACCAGCAGGGACACGAGAGGTCCGTATTTAATCCACGACACTCTGCCTCCTCCATCCATTGTCGGCTGACTGGTTAGCTTCGTAAGCTAGGCTAAACTAGGCTGTGGCGGGCGGGGAGTTCCGCTCCCGACGACACACGCGCTTCAAGTGTGAGTTTGTTTTGTCAACCTGCGTGTCCCGGATGTGAGCCAACCATATGGCAATAGCGCGATCCAAACTACAGACGAAACACCACATATTGAAACAGTGTACGCAGCTTTTGGATCGTGGTTTCGTGCGGAGATCACTTTTGCACGTTCTGTTTTCAAACCAAAGTGTAGTTGGTGGACGCCCGTGTACAAAACGAGCAGCGTCTGTTCCACTGCGGAGGGGAGGGTCCGTTGTCCGCTTTACTGACAGCAACACGGAAGAAGCGGACGTCCAACCACTCAGACCAGCTTTTCCAATTTTGTTTTTTGCACCTTTGTCTTTGTTTCCCATTATCAGTAGAGTTCGTCCAGAAAGTAAATATGCTAACTTGTACTTTATTTTTTCTTGCGGGCATATCACATTTGGTTTTATTGCTCTTTAAATTTGAGATGTTTTTTATTCCACATTTTGAGTAGCTCTCCATTAATCCTGGTCACAATCCTCCTAAAAGCGCACATTGGGGGAGGAGGTCGGTGAGAGAAGGCGAGGCGAGTTTACTTGTAAGGTAGACATTAAAAACAGACATTAAAAGCAGTACAAGTGCAGTAAAGGTCTAGGAAAACAAGTGAGGACTGGTGTCTTGTTAGTTATAACCCCCCCCCCCCTTAACTCACAGAGGTCCAGCACCTCCCTCTGGCTTACAATGATGGTCACATGCACGCATTAATTTATATGAAAGATTTTGCAGCGAGACTAAAATGAGCATTGATCTCCCCCCTTTTATGGGGTTAAACTATGAGAATACATGACAAAAAAAAGTTAAGACTCTGGCAGCAGCGTTCTGGATCAACTTGATTCTAGCAATGTTGTTCAAGTTGTAATAGACGTGGTAACAACTTTCAGGTGGTTATTAAAGTTCAGGTCTGGGTCATGAGGTTTCTGGTTTCATTTGTAACTTTTACAGACATGGAGCCAAGTTGAGCACTGAACTTTGAGCTTTTATTCTTGGGCCAGATAAAAGCTCTTCAGTCTTGTCTGCGTTCAGCTGGAGAAAACTTTGACACATCCACTCACTGATTTGATCAACACACTGAGAGCAAGTAAAAATGTTTGATTACCAGAGATAAGATACACTCATTCTTTCTTTCTATGCTGACATTGCTTGAATTCTAAAATAGCCTACTGTAGTGATGTGTTACACTGCACAAAACACTCTTGTTGTCATGACAGACGTATGTGTTCACAAAACATTGTCTGCCCCATCGATGGCTTCATCATGGCAAATCTATTGAAAATGATTGAAAACTATTGCAACTGTGGCAACTTTCAGTTCAGTGCATGCATGTTCAACATCACCATATTCAAATTGTTTTATTTAATTCAAAACAGATTTGATGTGCAAAAATTTTGATCACTACAGGCAGAGGAAAATATTCAAATCCAGCAATGTAAAAACAAAAATAAAATGTTAACCTGCTCATTTGATTCTTATTTTAGAAACACTGGTAGGCACGAATAACATTGAGTATGCTTTAACATTATAGAGTGGGATTTATGGAACTGAGAAACAACAATATTGGTTAAAATACATATGCATAAAAACTGTAATTTTTAAAACCTTTAAATTATAACAAATTCTGTTTAAAGATGATCAGCAATTTACAAAAAAACAAAAACAAAATGTGACAGAAAATTACCTTTTTGAAAATTTAGTCTGCATCACATCACTCAAGATAAAATCCCATGCAAATGGGTATTTAAAACCATTTTCTTTCTCCTTCCACTTCAGTTCAGCAATCACAATTTGTACTAAAAAAATATTCCTTGCAAATTCTATCTGCTAACCTTAATTATGTAACACATTGCTTGTGGTCTTTCAGACTGCTGTCAAAAATGTGCTGTGTGAAAATGCAATCTGTGGGGATTAGATATTACAAGCAGTTGAACGTAGTCGGAGCTCCTGCTTAGGCGATTGTGTGTCGCCCTCTAGTGATTACTTCAAGGACACGACAGCTCAAAACCTGCCAGAGGAGACAAACAGTCAATAATTTACAAACCTCAAGTCATGTCAATCAATCTTAATCCTTGGTTAAAAAATTGACCTCAAGATTTGTGTCTTACCTTAGGTTTTATTATTTGGGAATTCCTGCCACAATCTCAGACTCGATACCACAGTGGTCCGACCCACGCAAGATTTTAAAGAATCCTGAAGATTAAAAAACAAACAAAGGACAGGATATATATAAATATATATCTATATCCAGCTAATCCCAAATGACCACTCCCATGCTAAACTAAAAGGAGGAGCAATATAAATGCGGTTGTACTCTTGGTTTATTGAAAACAGGGCAGTTCAACAGATGAGCTGCCAGGGCAGTGAATGCTCACCATGAGAGTGGAGATACTTGAACGGTATGTAATCAGAAATAAAAGAACATCCACCTCTTTGTCAACTATGTGTAAAGGCCCAGAATTAGGAACAGCATCTGTGTTTGCCATCATGACAGAAACAGATGTAACATGCTAAATTTTTGGTGTTTATATATTTATGTTTTCCTTGCTGATTACATTACGACAAACATTAACAAACTATGTGTTATTATTGTAACAAAAATCAAACTACCCAAGAAAATGTACAAATAAACAAGGTGGAACATTTTTTAAATTAGTCAAATGTATGTATATTAAAGAGCAAAGCATATACAGCTGTATGTCAGTCAGAACAACCCCTGAATATATGCAGATCAAGAAGATTTACATATCAGTGCATGATAGAATTGTTGACTTGGTATTTAAATAGTCACAGAAAGGTGTTCATGTTATGCAAATAAAAGATATACCATAAAGCAAAAATAACACCTGCTAAAATGTACCCGTCTCTCAAAAGTAAAACAGTTGTCTTGAATAATATCCCAGTTAAGAAAACATGAATGTGTCAACCTGTATGTCATTGTAATGTACAGTATGTACAAAGCCACAGAGCATAAGCATAACTGTAGTTTGAATGGTTGATGAGAACAGTGATCAATCTACACACTTTATTACAAAATCTCTCTAAAAAGATATTCATGAAGGTCACTAATATTACACTTTTATGACGTAATATTATTAGAATATGGAATGATGCCAGAGAATAGATTCAGTTTGGTCATTTTGGACACAATTACTGTAGTTGAATGCAAGGATTTCTAAGGAGGGTTACCGTCAATACTACAGTGGAACTACTGTTGTACGACTATTGGATGGATTCATAAAATCCACGTCTCACCAGTATCACCCCAGTCGGTGTTCCAGGAGTTGGCACAGAGCCAGTAGGGAACACCATTCTCTTCCCCCCAGCCCAAGATCTTAATGGCGTGACCCCCCACAGCTGACCCAGATAAATGCTGATACACACCTGAGAAGAAAAATGCATCAAAAGTAGAGGAGGAAAGGTCAGTAGATTCAGCTTCATCATATTTATCCGTTTGTGATGCAGCTGCTCTCACCAGACTTATACAACAGGAAGTCTTCATAGACGGTAAAGGCTCCCTCCACTGGGCCATACATGTATATCTCAGACATGATCTGCTCCTCCACTGCCGGCACACTGTATGACTTGGCACCTGCAGAACACGGAGTTAGGTAAATCCCCAAGGTGTGTGTGTCTGTGTGTGTGTGAGTGTGTGTGTGTGTGTGTGTGTGTGTGAAGCTTATTTTTTTAAAAATGCCTCCATTAATTCTTACCGAAGTGTTTGTCTTGTTTATAGCTGGGTGTGTATCCAGGTTCACACTTGAAGACGCACTGAGGTGTGCCGCCACCCTCTCCAGTGCATGAAGGTCTGCTACCATTCACATGATGTTCACAGGGGGGAATGGTGTATGGCCGACAGCCTGTACACACAATGTTTAAGTTTTGTGTACGAGGGTACACTTGTTTTGTGTAGCCTTGTACACAAAACAAGTGTTTCTGAAAAAAAAACTGGAATTTCAGACAGGTTTGCTAAATACTGTTAAGTACATTAGCTATTTATAAGCAGAGCTATCACAAAATATGCCTTGGTGGCAGGTTTGAAGGTTGGCAGGATTATTTTTCTTAATGAAATAACCAACCAACCAAGAAACAAACCAAGCGACTAAGTTCAGGAATAGATCCGATCTCAAAAATGCCCATTATGCAAAAAACAAAAAAAACAAACACAAAAAACAACTCACCAATATGGGAGTCATAGAGGCCCCCAGAGACGAGTCCAGCTGTTGTCCAGAACTCCCAGGCCGATGAAGGGTAGCCACCATTACATCTAACAAGTGAGGGAGAAAAATAAAAGTCTTGTTAACACTATTAATCCCCTGTCAGCAACTCTTTTTAAAGTGTGTAACACACAATTTTAAAAAATTGCTAAACTACACGAGAATATTGTTGCAATATTCTCATGTAGTTTTGGACAAACATGTATTTTTTGCATACAGTTACTATTTTTTCCCAGTCTTTTGTTCCATCCTGCAGATTTAGTCAATTTGTCACTAGTTGGTGAAAGAAGCAGCAACAGGCGTGTACACAACCAGAATACTTTCATGTTTTCAATGGAAGCTCAAGCAAAACAGGTATCTAATCTGATTTACAGCAGAAAAGACACGGTCTGCCAAACTGCTGTAGGAGTGAGTAACCCGACTTTTATATTAAACTGCAAATATATAAATCTACTTATGAAATGAAGAGTGACGTCGCACTTAAACTACTTGGATATGCTGCTCTAAGGCCATTATTAAAGTGGACTTTCTTCTTGTTTCTTCTTCTTCATACCGAAAAAAGTGGTACAAACACGCCAACCCTAACCCTAAACCTATAAGTTGTTCTGTTCATGACATTAAAATAAGTCAACTGCTGCGTTTGTCTCAAGGACACACTTAAGATTTCAAATTCGTGGCCCAGAGGCACTGAGACAGTCTGCACGTAAAGGATTCACACTGCAGGTTACTTCCTCTTTAGTACAGCGTGAGTATAAATATCCTCTGTCAATTCCTTCCTCATGCTTTCAGAGATCCGGTCTCCTCACGTCTAACTCACGCGACGGATCTTGGCACCTGTCTTGGTTTCAGAACAGAAAATCTAAACCAATTCTGTAAACTGGAATATAACACTCAAAATTAAATGTCTACCTTTATAAAAGATCATTCACTGGTCAACTTGCTTTTATTAATTTTCTCCTAATTAATATCCAAGTTCAGTATGTGTTTCTACTGAATTTTCCACACATTGAAGCTCACCCCATGCCACACTCTTCGCAGCAGGTCAGCAGATCTTCTGATGAGACCTCCACGCTAACCTTGGCGTTGGTGTGGATACAAATACGGTCAGACATGGCCTCTGCTGCGCCAAACGCCTGTGGGCAAAAGAACCAAGGTATGTTTGACACACACATACAATACGGGCAAGTTTTCCTCATCTAAGGGATGAGGAAAACACAATGTTTTTTAACACATGGTCACATTGTCTGAATGGTGTGTTTTTAATCTCACCCAGCATGAACCACAGGAGCCCTGGTCTCTGATCTCCTTCAGAGTGGGACAATTGGGCCATTGCTCTCTGGAATCAAATTCTGCAGGCAGCTTCACATTTCCAGTATACTGAACCCTTCACAGGAAAGCACATGTAGCAGTGTTACGGTGCAACGTTCCTCTGTTAGTGCAAAGACAATGGAAGCACTCTTGATGTGCTTTGTCTCTTATATTGAGGAACTGGGGGTGTATTGAGGATGAAGAGTTCTGCCCCATAATACAGAAAGAACTGCTTCTCTCATGTACAGTGCCTTGCGAAAGTATTGACCCCCCCCAAGCCCTTTTGACATTTTGCCACTTTTCAGGCTTCAAACTTAAAGATAACAAACTGAAAATATTTTTCATGAATCAACAACATGTGAGACACAATCGTGAAGTGGAACCAAATTTATCCTACATTTTATATTGTGTTTAGAAATAAAAAACTGAAAAGTAGGACGTTCAAATGTGAGTCCAAATGACACACAGGTCACTCTGTTCGTCATTGCTGTCGTTTAGGTCAACATTGGATCATTCAGAAGTCATCAGGGAACTTCTGGAGTCGGTTAGCTGAGCTGAGAGAACAGGGGGCCAATACTTCTGCACGTTCTACTTTTCAGTTTTTTATCTGTAAAGAATCTAAAATGTAGAATAAATTTGCTTCCACTTCACGATTGTGTCTCACATGTTGTTCATTCTCGAAAAATATTTTCAATTTGTTATCTTTTAGTTTGAAGGCTGAAATGTGGCAAAATGTCAAAAACGTCTTGGGGGGCCAATACTTTCGTGAGGCACTGTAACACTAGTGTGTGAGATGCATGTATACCAAGTTTATGGAACATAGGCAAGACTCACAGGACTGGCAGTTTGGGACCATTCAGCTTTGTGCCACAGAGTCTCTGCACATAACTGTAGTCTACATTATGGAAGTTGTGACCAGCCTGCAGAGAAGGAGGGAGATTTAATCCTTTTGTCAAACAGATTATTCCTAGTGATGCACAAGTCTACGGTAACAGAATGAGCCTCACCTTCCAGGTTGTGTTGAACTTATTGATGTAGTTAACCAGCTCACTGGACAGGGGCTTGAATTGGGGTCGAGCCCGGCTCACAGAGAAGCTGGCAACCAATAACATCAAGGCTGCACGCCACATTTTGACTGAAAAATTCCACAAGAGGGCAAGTTTGTTATTGACATTATATTTATAGTTCAGCTAAAACACTTGCATTTATTTTCAATCATTAACCTTATCCTGATAAGCTAAACCTGAATCTATAAAACACAGACTCTGCTTTAAAACCTGTCATTTGATTTTCAGTGATAAAGCAAGAAAGAAAAACGTTACAACAATGGTACAACAGATGTGCACTTGTGACTGTACAAACACTCTTGGTTGGAGCACTCACTGAAAATACAAAAGAACGGGTTACTGCAAAATGACGCACTCCTGAAACTACACAGCTGACTGAGCTGAAGCCACAGTGTCTGAATGTTGAAGTGGAACACGCATACAGAGCAGAGAGCTTCTGTCCTCAGTCACGCTGGAGTTGCTTTCAGTTCCCCACTTATCAAGCACCAACATCCTCTTGTCCTCATCCTTCATGCTGCAGAAAACAGCTTCTACAATGTAACTGAACCCATTAGGCATCACGATGTGGGCTATTAAATAAAAAAAAACAACAACACTCAGTGCACTCAAGAATGCAGCAAAATCAATGAGTGTAGACACTGAGCTTCTGTATAAACATGCATGCAGGTTCCAGCCCTGTCAGTCCTGATAAAAAGGAAAAACATTTATTTATCTTCAGTCCAAAGTAGCAGGAGTGAAGAGGAAAACATCAGAAGGAGGTACAGGCAGCTGTGTCGAGTTTCTAAAAGTCATTAGGTGACAAGATATTTGTTTCTGTTGGGTGGTGGTGAAAAGAATTCTGCTTCGTCAATCAGAGACAGACATTATGAAATCCAGTATGGCTGGTTTGATATCACATGACTGAGACGAGTGATACATGAGGGGAAAAAAACACCATAGAGGGAAAATGAAGCAGAAAATTACCCTTTAGCATGACATCTGCACCATGATATGTACAGATCTCTTTCCTTCCTTTCTCTGAAATCTGAAGTAAGCTTTGAGTAAGTGATCACTCTTCTTTATATGACTATGTTGTGTAAAGAAAAATATTTGAAGTGTACTTTAGCCAGTAATGTGTCATGTATTCCCTTTTGGTAGACTTCATTAATTAATTAATGCTAATTGTTCAACTTTCAAGAAAGCATTTCAAATGCACACGAAACTGAAGTAATGATTTGGAGAAGTGAACCTACAATCTGCTGACCTGCACCTTTGGCTGCTGTAAGGAAGTCAGCCTCAAGAATACTCATTTCTACAGAAGACATCTCCAAAAGGACAAACACAGAAAAAACTGTCTTTACATTCTCTTTTTTGCTTTTATTTTACAGCACGTAAAAGGTCAAGGGGTTGTCAAATTTTCCAGTTTGTAGGAGTTTTAAGATCAGAAAAGAAACGGATGAGTCAGTACTAAAGCCACAGACGGATGACATTCACAACTATCTCAAGCAGCTACAGAAGTACAACCCAAGATCTTCATGTGGTATGTTAAACACTGTGGAGCCTTGTTGTCACGGTTTCAGACCCTTGTCCTTCCATGATTACACCAAACAGGACCATATTGATCAATATCGATGGGCACCTCTGAGGAGGACTTTGAGATGTTAGGAATAGATTAACATACAAATAATAATAATAATAGTTTAACATATAAATACACCTGATCCTGTCTGAACATGCATGTTTGTGTCACAGTCCTGCAGGAGTATAAACCTGACTGGTTAGTGTGGGTCGTCTGTTCGTGGGTGTAGGGCACATCTTTTTAACATATATCAAGTCTGATTAAGACAATAAACTTTTACGACTATTATGCTTCATAGACATGTGAACTTTTGAGTTTTTAGTTCTTAAAATCAAATTTTGCCTACGGTGCATTTCAATGACATTGTAATGAGTCTCACTTAATAAGTCAACTTAACGCGCTTTTGAATAAAGCGCGTCAATGTGATCACACTGATCACGTTAATACATCATAGGAACGTTTTATTGTTAACGTTTTATTATTTAAAACGTTAACATATCTTATCACCGCCTAAAAGGAATGGATCAAGGGGAAAACAGCCCCCACCACCTCAGACATAAAGCCAACGCACTGCTACCACGAAGACTCCACTGCGTCAAATCAGTCGACGCGCCTCCCGGCTGGACGCGCTAGTGAGCGGTTCATTCCGAACAGCTACCGCGGAGCTCAGGGCGACACCGACACCGACACCGACACCGAGGCGTTAGGCCGCCTCAACACTGCAGGCGAAGCCGCGGGAAGAAATCATTTACCTGGAGCTCGTTAATCAGCTGTCGGTGGGAACTCCCCAACTCCAGGGTGATCCTCAAACTGTGCTTTACTAACAGAAATCTCTTCTCTGTTTTATTACCCAAACCACGTGATCCGGTCACATGAACACAGCTCACGTGATCACGAAACGCTCGGCAACACCCGTTTCTGCCCGGAAGACACAACACATGGAACTTTAGTTCCGCCTTATCCTCCAGTCAAGCCGTCAAGACGCGACTGCATGGTCTGTCAGCAACGGAGGTCACGTTGATCTGAAAGATCATTAATGCATCATAGCAAAATAAAATGAGGAATAATAATATTAAATGAATGAAATATTTTTAGGCAACGTCATTATTATTACGAATTCTGATTTCCTAATTTATACCATGCAAGTACACTCAATATCCAAAAAATAGAGCATGCAGCGGTTACTGTAAAGTTTATTGAATGGTAATATTATTATTATCATTATTATTATTAATAATAATACTAATACGAAATAACACTTCAGGGTTAAAATAAAAGATATGAGACATAAATTAATGCTGATAACCTTTGTTTTCCATGACCCAGCAACAGTTCTTGGTGGTATTTTACTTCTAGTTTTATTTTTCATACGTAACTGAGTGATTTGTAGCTGACAGGCAGAGCTGTGTTGGACTCCTGACCACAGAGACCACACTGTTGATTTCTCTTCTATTTATTGTCCTGTCATCTGACTCACAAAAACATGAAATGGGACAAACACTGGAAACACACAATTGTTCACACAAGTATATTGTTTTGCTAGCAACTTCTGTAAAGTGCAGATCCTAGAATTGAACTAAAGGATCTTATTTGCAGAATAAAGTTATGCTGACATGGTTTAATTTTGTTACTTCACTGAGTCAAATTACTGTATGGAAAACGGTGGTGTCCTAGTGCTGCAGAAATCAAAACGTACAGCATAGACTCATCGTTATGGGTCTAAAAATGTAAAAGGTTTCTTTGTTTTCTTTATATTTTAGTTTTTTTGAAATGCAGAATACAGCAATATTTTTGACAGTTTTTCCATGACATTGTGGAGTGACAGTTCTCATTAGATATTAGTGTATTATCACTGTTTCATTATAGAATAATTAATAGACACAGCAATTTTTTATTTAAATAAAATAAAGCACATTAGTCCAAGCTATGATCATGGATTATGATTTATTTTGTCACATCAATAGTACAGGAAATGACATAGTACTACCATCAAACACAGCTGCTCTTTTTCTTATTCTTGCGAAGATGAGGTGATGCATAATGGAGCCCATCTGGTGACTCAATCAGCAAATTATTTCCAGTCTCTCAGTGATATATAATCTATCTCTTAACTCTTGTACACGTGAAACCTTGAAACATTTCTATGGTTCTCCACACATTTCACAGCAGTAAATGTGTCCAAATATAAAGATAAGAAAATATGAAAAAAGTCAAATTAGAAATACAAGTAAATGTCATTATACACATTTGATGCACAAAGCAAAGCAGGTGTTGTAATATAAGAGAGCACACATCTAAGAGAAGCAGAAGATGTCTTTCTACAAGCCAAGGAAAGTGCTGCTTCACAATGATCGGGTCAAGGCATTACCTAAAGCTTATGCATGGATATTACTTGAGTTTCATTACATTAGATGTATTATTGCCATTGCCTATACATTCATTCTGGTGTGCAATATCTATTGAAATGTGTGTGTTAGAGTGAGCACTTTCTTTGTTTAAAGGAGCAGATAGAATTCTCTGAATGGCTATGAATGCCTAACATGCAGTGACTCCTCTGTCCATCAGCAGGATCATGCTGAACAGTTTGATACTGTTTGAAAGCATGTCTTTTTTTCTTTATGATGACTCATTCACTCATTTATTTTTTCAAAGTGCTGCCCTTCTACCATCACCAAACATCAATAGTGCTAACATTTCAAGAAGGGAAGACAGACAGAATATCATAAATATGTCATACACAGAAAAACAGTAAGCATACCATATGAAAACTTGAAAAAAAAAACTACAAGACTGATCTTTTTAAATAAAACTATCATTACTATCAGTTTTCACATAGTGAAATAAGTATTATTCATAACATAATACTGGAACGGACCGTACTGAAACTCATAGCAGCACATTATTATTTCTAGGATTGACCTTCACGCAGTCATTTTGTTTGAAACCACTGCCATGAACCCAGTTTGCCTTCTTCTGCTATTATTATCCAACATGGTTCATTCTACTGAACAAAAGACTCGGTGTTCTCAAGTAGAAGGCAGTTCAAAATGAATAGTATTAATTTAAGTCTACATTAAATTTAGACTTCCTCTGGAAGACATTTCTAACTTTCCATATACAAGAAGAAGACTAGTTTCTGTATGCTTGTAAGTTTCACTGCCAACAGCTTGGTCATTATGCATCATTAAAATAATAAAAAATGAGTTGTAAATTATTTGGTGATTTATCAGTAGCCAGTGGCTAAACTAAAACTCCTAAATTTGAAGTTTTTTAAGACAACACTTGTCAGTCAGGAGGAAAACACTGTAGTCAGTAGAAGTGCACTCTATTTAGTATTCAGTGAGATAGCTACAATTTCATCCCAGTACAGACAAGCTTGATGCCACAGAAACATTAACAGCACAAAGATCCACTGTGAAATTATAATATAACTTATTACATCTCACTAAAAGGAGAGAATTAAAAACAAACAAACAAAATATGGTTATCAAAGTGTTTTGTAAAAGTTACCCCCTATTTTAATAACAAGAACCCACAATTATGAATGACATTCCTGCAGAGATGATTCGTTGCTTTGTTGTACTGCATCTGATCTTTCATTTTGTCCACTGTTTGTTATAATTTTTCATAAAGGGCCCTCATATTATAATAATATATATAATTTAGAGATATAACACGTTCTGTCGGTCATAAACAAATATTATTACCTGAAGGGGCCAACAAACATAAAATATGAGATATCAAATGAGATATCAAATATTTGATGAACTAAAGTCCTCAGTGAAACTCTAGAATACACATAGATTAATTCCTCTAAGAAATGTGCCTATTATAACCCATGATTAATGTCACTTTAAAAATTTACATTATAATCATAATACATTCTATGGAACATATCATTCTATATTTAATAATAAAGTTTCATGCATTCATTTTTCACTAAAGTGCTGGCATCAGTTAGATAGCAAAGAAAAGTATGGCCTATAATTTACAAAATGGTCTTTGTCTCATATCATTTCATAAAAAGATCCATTAACAAATTTCATTATTTGTAAGGCATTCTGTGCCTTTTATGTTTAAGCTACGTATCTAAACTGGAAGTAAACCACTTAATCAATTCAGCCAATTCAATAACAGCAAAAGAACGCATCTCTGTCAGTCTCATTGAAACTCAGCTCTACTGATGGTTTTGGAGACACTGACAGTCAACTTCTGAACTGGGATGACGCACCGTGATGAAAAATAGCTCAAAAATTTCCTAAAAAATAAAAATTACTCCCACCTTTACCCTTGGTTATGAATATTATCCAGATTCATTCCATTTTATTCACTTAAATAGTTTGCTCAAGACTTAACCTGTTTCTAGTTCATTCAAAGCTACCATTATTAAATGGGTTTCTACTGTAACCACTAACCATATACTGAGCTTTTTGGTCAGGAACTCATTTGAATGATTTATGATTTTAAAAAAACAAAACTAGGTGTGAAGCATAACAGTATCAGTGGAATGAGTTTGAACGTCTGCACATTACGCAGTCTTTATATGCATGAGATTATTTTTGCATATAGTCTTAATAACTTAATGAGTGATCGATGAGTGCCACACATTCTGCTCAGCAACCAAACAGATAGCATGTTTAATTAAAGGATAACTAAAGGATAAATAACTACCTCAGTCAGTTATGAAATTCTTCTGAACTGAAACTATTATTCAAATTACCTTATTTCATGTCATTGTGTATGTTTTCTATTTTCAAGCATGACATCAATATTAATAACGTTTTTGGGGTGACAGGAATGTAAGCAAGAGAGTGTTTGGTTTCTAATGAATAAAAATGATAGCCTACAAATGTGAATTGGAAAAAGTTTTCATTTGATCAGCAATCCAGATCCAATTTTCTATAAATATTGATCATAGTTTAATGTGTGGTTTTCACCAGAACAGAAATAAGTCTTTCCTGTACCCCAAATACCAGCTTCTCTTGTACAGATGTGTCAGTGACCACAGTGGCATGCAGATTATTGTCCCTGAACCTGACATCAGGAGTTTTGGTAGCATGTGAGGAGGTCTATAATACGACACTCACCTCCTTGTGGGTACTCCAACCAACTGGAAGCAACAATATTGGTTTAGTGCTGCTGGTAAGCCATAAACCAATATTACTTACTATAATTGAGAGTAGGGTTAGAGTCGATGTGCTACCAATAGATTTTCTGTAGATTCAATTCATGAATATATATAACAAGTGAAGAACATAAATGAATAAGTTGGTGTATACCCTTAACTGCTAAACTGAAAAAGACCCATTGGATTCCCTTCCCCCTCCATCCCCACCTTCCTCACACCGCCCTCTCCCGACTGTCAACAAATTGGACGATGTGTTTGCGGCCGTGGGAGATGATTGGGGTGAGTGGAATAATGGGAATAGTGGGCGTGGCAGCACCAGGAGTCGAAGCACCAGGCGTTGAAGCGGCGGGCGTTGAAGCTCCAGTCGTTAACGCTCCGGGCGTTGAAGCGCCTGGCGTAGAGGCAGCAGGGGTGGAAGCACCAGGGGTTCCACCTGGGGTTGTACCCGGAGTGGCAGGGGTGATAACAACAGGGGCCAGGCCTGGACTTTCAGCTCCAGCTCGAGGTTCCAGTCTGGGGGTGGAGGTGACAAATCGAGCTTCCCTGATCCGGTAGGGACTTCTGTAGGTGGAGATGGGGGACAATTCGGAGCCCCAGCCAAGATAGCTCCCACTGGAAGGAGACTGTGCATCTGCGCTAAAGTACAATGTAGTGCTGGACTCTCCAGGTATTGCTGCCTTTTTCTCAGGGGAAGCAATCAGAAGAGGGGAACGCCGCTCAGGTGACCAGCCTGGAGTCTTGATGTCCAGGGAACCGACAGAGGATGAGGCCTCAGTCAAGGTCCCGGCATTGCTGTCCACGTGGTATAGGCTTCCTGGCTGCCGCGGCGACGAAGGTGTCGGTGAACCGTAAGCAGCACTCTGGAACTCCTCATCACCTTTGACAAGGAAATAACAGGGCAGTAAAAAACCTGCATACACATACCCCCCCCCCATAGCTGAACGGTGATTATCAAAACACTCGTCTGCAAAGGATTTGTACTATAATAAGAAAAAAAGAAGAACCCATACATTTGTTCGATTGTGCATCACTAATCTGTCTTCACTTTCCTGCAGCTAGAACTGAATGAATTCACAATAAATGCACGTCTCTGGTATTAACATTGCATCGGTTAAGATTAAAAGATTAGAAAATAAACAACAGTATGTCCAGTGTGTGTGACTGTACTTATATAATGACCAGAAAAACAAACCCTGATTCTGCATTGTTGGTTTTGTTTTGCTGCTGACACAGATTACCAATGGACCGTATGACGTCTTCTATGTGAAACAGTTCCTTTATGATAAAGAACGAAAGAGAAATGAAGACTTCCTGTAACTCCAGAACTACAGGACTTTATGGTTCTTTTTGGCTCATTGTTATTCTTGTCTTTTAACTGTCATTCTCTGGACAACAGCTTTACTTTTATTTTATTCTGTCTGCCCTCATAGAGTTATTGAACACTGGCATATTCTTAGTGAACCTGAAGGAGCTTTTCACAAACAGAACTACATATAACACAACATGATCATTTTACTATGAAACTTAAGGATGTCACCTTTTGTATGGATCAAGTAATTATTATTTTATGCAATGTGAGTGTGTACAACAGCAGGTTTCAGCTTTTACTCAACCTTTTCCCTCTGACGGTGGAGCACTGGAGTATTCCTCTGCCGTCTCCTCCAGAATGGCCTCCTGGATTGGGATGATCTCTGGACATCTTCTCATATCCTGGATTGTTGTTGGAGGAGCTTTTCTCACTGGTCTGGCAACTACGATGGACGGGGCTGGCTTTGAGGGTGGAATCACCTGTTTCACCTGGAGACAAGACACATCATGATCATTGAAGTTAAAGGTGTCTCTGTGATTTTCAACCCTTTGAGTGATATCTTCAATTGGAGAGAAACATACTATCCTTTGACAAATTATTCTATTTATCTTCAGTTGAAACGAGTGATCAAAAAGACTTACCTCTGGAGCCTGGGTCACCTGTGGGGGAGCAGGTTGAGGAGCTGGTTGTGAAATCTGACGAACCTGTGTTTGAACCGGTGGCATCTGAAAATAATCACAGGATGAATAAGAAATGTTTTTATTCTATAACACATACAGGTAACACACCTGTTATTCTATAACACATACAGGTAACACACCTGTTATTCTATAACACATACAGGTAACACACCTGTTATTCTATAACACATACAGGTAACACACCTGTTATTCTATAACACATACAGGTAACACACCTGTTATTCTATAACACATACAGGTAACACACCTGTTATTCTATAACACATACAGGTAACACACCTGTTATTCTATAACACATACAGGTAACACACCTGTTATTCTATAACACATACAGGTAACACACCTGTTATTCTATAACACATACAGGTAACACACCTGTTATTCTATAACACATACAGGTAACACACCTGTTATTCTATAACACATACAGGTAACACACCTGTTATTCTATAACACATACAGGTAACACACCTGTTATTCTATAACACATACAGGTAACACACCTGTTATTCTATAACACATACAGGTAACACACCTGTTATTCTATAACACATACAGGTAACACACCTGTTATTCTATAACACATACAGGTAACACACCTGTTATTCTATAACACATACAGGTAACACACCACAGAAGGATGTGAAAAGATCACATGGCAGAACCTCACACTGTTAAAACCAACAAGAAGAATGTCACGGACCCGGGGAACACGGAAGTCATCAGGGGAGTGAACTTCTTCAGACAGACCCATCAGCCCAGCAAGCCCCCCCTCGCCATATGATGTCCAGATCCTGGTTACATCCCCCGTCTTCATGGCCAAGCGAATCAGCAGCCAGTGGTGATGCTTCCAGCCCTCCCATTGGATAGGGAGATCCATGAGAGTCCCACCTCCTGTTCGGATAGTAAACAATAATTTAGAGGACAGACAGACAGACAGACAGACAGACAGACAGACAGACAGACGGACGGACAGACAGACAGACAGACGGACAGACAGACAGACGGACAGACAGACAGACAGACAGACAGACAGACGGACGGACGGACGGACGGACGGACGGACGGACAGACAGATGGACGGACGGACAGACAGACGGATGGATGGATAAATGGATAGACAGACAGACGATAGCTCTTTATCTGACCCGACAGTGTTGCATGGCGATGGAAAGTGGGTGTAACTTTCTCTTCCAGTGACAGTGTAGATCCACGCTCCATGCAGGCTCCACCAACCCCCCTGTGGCGAATACTCTGGAAAATTTCAAAGGACTTCGGGTGGAGGAATCGATAGTACAGCACCAACGCTATCAGTCCTGTAGAGACAAAGAGAACATGAAATACTGCTGGGTAAGAGTGTCCAAAAGTCAATGGATCTCAAAAGCAAACAGACGTATAGTAGGACTGATGTGCATTCCTCTGGAATGTTGTTATGATAGACCAAGACAAGAGAATACATTTGGAATTGTCCATATTTTTAGGTTTTACATGAAAAAAATGAATAGTATTAAGTATTAATAGCATTATTAGTAGTAAGCCTCAGCTGTACTTAATTTGTGTGTTAATTACCAGCTCACTAAAATAACACAGTGAACATGGTGAACAATCATCATCAGGGCTAACACCCAAGGTGACTGATAGTCCTGACCCTCCCCAGCCGCTTTCACATGCAAAGAAATAATTGGGCTTTCATCTAATTTGGACTCTGACAAGCGTGTTAGCATTTAGTTCCAGGCACCAGCCCACAGAGCTGCAGGCGCTGCTGGAGGTGTTCAGGGCTCTATTGTTCATAAGTAGCAAAGCGGTGCATGGGGCAGCAGAAATGTCGTTGCTTGTCTGAATTATATTGTCTGACTTATTTATTTGACAAGCAAATATATTTCCACACATCTGTTCCAAATGGAAAAGGGCATCATACCCGTCCCTCAGCAAAACAAGTGACATTGTCTGAACAGTAAATATTAAAAGAAATGGGAGAACATCCAAAACAAATGTATTATAATGAGGTTTACATTGAGTTTGTACCTGACTGGTGTCCACATTGTACTGCACTACCAAAAAAGCATTCAATATGACCTGAATGCAATTGTCCCGTAGACCTCAGAGCATGTCTTTCACGTGGGTTAAGATGGTTTTGACAGAGCAGGACCGTGTTTCTTACCAATGAGGAAGCTACAGAACACAGCAGCTGGTATTCCCACAGTGTCCCAGGACACCATGGTGAACAACCAGGAGGAGGCCAGAAGAAGAAACGCATTCTCTATGAACATGGCCTGGAAAAAAAAACAGAAAGAAAATGACCCTTTTATAC
This sequence comes from Antennarius maculatus, assembly GCA_013358685.1. NCBI lineage: Eukaryota > Metazoa > Chordata > Actinopteri > Lophiiformes > Antennariidae > Antennarius > Antennarius maculatus. The sequence continues at coordinate 237,999 of CM023606.1, forward strand.
ATTTAACATCAATATTCAGCACACTGTCATCGTCCATTCCATTGTTTCTTGTCAACGGCCCTTCCTAAAAATATTCTGAGTTATTAACTGACTGCAAATGCATACCGTGTAGAAGCCAGCCATGCGACACCTCGATGGACCATATTTGACGTTTAGGAAAAGGAAGACGTGAATGGCTCCCAGAACCAGGTTGAAGATTCTCCAACGAGAAGTTGAACGTATTATATCAGTCTGCTGGGACACCATCCAGAAAGTTGTTCCCAGCCAGTGAACACCTGACAAACACACAAACACCCATGCTTTAGTATAACTGTAAAAACACCATTTCAGATAAATTTAGTAAATATTGTCACCAAACCTTCTTTAAAAAATCACATTTTTGTTTGATTGCTGATAAAAAAAAGTTTAAGAGTTAAAAATCCTGGTTGATTTTCCTAATATAATATAAATTTCAACAGAATTTTGCAAAAACTGCTCAAGGAATTTCCAGGAAAATTGGTGAAAGGATGAGTACCAGGCACGAATAGACAATAAATATTGGTATGGATATGGATAAAGATGTGGATTTACGATTATTTTTTTTTACATCACATGATAGTAACATTTTTATAAATTCTCAAGGAATAAAGCCTGGATGTTTTCAAAAAAAAAAAAAATTCAGTCAATCAATCATATGTAGTGGGTTGATTAATGTGCACAATTTGGTATTGATCCAAGTAAACATAAAGATCTATTAATAGTTAAATATGAATGACTGACACATCACACTATTCATGTTCTTTTCTGACATTCATGTCAGAAAGTAAAACCTTAATAAGCTCTGAGATGAAACATCCATGTTTACCAATGACTCCCAGGATCCATTGCTTGAAGATACGTGTGAATAGCATGAGAACAGCAAATCGGGATCCCAACATCCCAACCTACAAATACACACAAGGCCACACCCACTCATGACTGAACACAAAGCGTCTTCCTGATTATACTCAGGATGTACATTTTACATGTTGGTCATCAGAAAGCATTAAATATGCCCACCCTCCACAGCAGTCGACAGAGAATGGCAGCAGGGGTCATCTGCAGGTGTCCTGGCCTGATGAGTGAACAGGCCCTGGCATAGAGGACCAAGGCCCAGGCCAGCGACAGCAAGCAGACTGCAAAACATGCTGAGGCTGGAGGGGGGAGGATGGAGGGCGGAGAGGAGAAGAACTGTTACACACAGAACTGGAACAGATGCACAGTGGAAATAGATTAGACTTACAAAGGTGCACCAGTTGTTAGGCGAAGCAGAACAATTTGAAAAAACAAAATAGAAGTCTCCATTCTATTTCCCAACAATTGACCATTTTTCTTTTTAGTGGTTCTTTAATCCTAATTATCTGAGTGTTGTTTGTTGATCAGCTTCCAAATGATAAAATATTACTGTCATGGAGATGTACTGAAGTAGTGAAGTCCAGCAACGCACTAATGTTTAATAGATCCTGTGTGGTGTAGCTGCTAGACGAGATATGATGCTGTGGTTATGAATGTAATCTCAATCATTATGGGAGTATTATCTGAGCATTTTAGTGGTTTTAAAAGTAGATTGTTATTATTACGTTGTGCATCTCTTGTGGAGTTGTGTGCAAACAGGGTCTATTCAGCAATCTTTTAAAGGATGTTTGGTAACTTCTGTCACGGTGCACTCCTTCAGCAAAAATTTTCCAGATCATTTTTAACACTTTAGTTCTCAACGTTGTTGCATTATGTATTGCATTCCCCAATCTTTTTGTACCTGGAGACTTTATTCCTATATCAGTGCAGATGAGCACGTATGTCTGCAGCAGCGTCTGGGGGAGGGTGACTACCAGGGCCTCGAACAGACGTAAGGCCGATGCGTCAGCCTGCTGCATGATCTCACCATACACATCCTCATCTGGCAGACACATGCACTCCCACAGCCTGTGGGGCGCAGCGACAGGTGGAGGGGAGGCAGTGGAGGAAAAGTAGCATTATTATTAACTGATATCATTAAATGTGAACACATGTTCCGTTTGTGAGACGTAAACTACCCGCGGTGGCTCACCTCTTGAATATACCCAGGTGCAATATGTGTGTCCAGGTGAGAGATTTCCTACGGATACGTCCGTCTGACAAGTACCACAAATAACTGAGCCACTGAGGGCCCCAACCTGGGAAACACAGACGAAGAAGTAGAAGCAATCAACCCTACTGATTCTTCATATAGGGGAAATATTTAAGGAAACAAACATCAATTCCTGATTCAAGACATGTTAAGATTCCCTAATCAGATTGATCAATCATCCATCCATCATCCATCCACCCATCCATCATCCATCTCTGTTTCTACCCACAATAGTGACCCTAAAATAAGCAGAACATAAAATTCCTCTTTTGTTTTCTATCTGTACCTGTGATGTTACTGTGGTAAAAATGGACCGATGTCCTGTTGTTCTCTCACCTGGCAGCAGGAACAGGGCAGTGAAGCCAGCAAGATAGGCATAGCAGTAGTTGTGACCTATCCACAGGTAGTACACAAAGCAGTAGATCACTGGGGAAAGAAGGGGAACATAAACCCACAGTCACACCACACAGTCAACTAAACACTAAGAAACGCTTGAAACTACCAACCAAACTGAATCACCACTACAGGAAAATCAGAATTCACTTGTGCCTAAAAAACAGGTCAGATATATCATCAATTATGAGATCCATAACTGAAATATGAGACGTGGTGGTCAGCTGGGTTTACTGTTGATGCTACAATACAATACTATAATGTACTATCATACAACACGATGTGGATGACAAAATATACAAATTTACAGCTAGATCTCATTTAGTGAGATCATCAGCTTGATCAACCCAACAGATGATATCAATTCCGTTTATAATACATGAGTGGCAGAATTTTCTGTCACATCTCTGTAGGAGTCAAACTGTAGTGTTCACGTCACGCTTCATTTCATGTTCCGTGACTAAATTCAAGAACACTCCAGTGTGCACCAGTGTGCACCAAACGAGCACTGAAACACACCACTAGTGACTTCTTCTCCCCTTATCTCCACTCCTCTCATTCCAACTTCCACGGGGGCCACCTGGGCCCTCTGCTGTCTGCGCTGCGGCACTATCCCCCCCCCCCCCCACACACACACACACACACACGTAATCCGAGCCGTTTCGGTAGTTACTGAACAGACGGGCCCCTCCTGGGGTACGCCCAGACCCTCAGGCGCCTCCAAAATACAGAAAAGGCGCCAGAACATGCCGCCATGGACCCCCCCTGTTGAGCGCAGGGACGATCACACAGCAGCAGGGACGATGCGGTGATGATGACTCATGAGCATGAGTCTGCAGTTTCTCCACACGCACACAGAAACAGAGTGGGGGGGGGGCAGCAGAGACCAGGTTCAATCACACGTTCGTTTCTTTTAACTTGACATTCGGATTAAATACAACGAGTCCTAAAACCAGCTGCCTTGGGGAATTAGAGTCTCCTATATCCAATTACGCTCTTCTGCAGAGTCCATTCAACCATTCATCAATCAATAATCAAACACTAATATGACGCGCCAAGAACGCGCACCTGCACACATTCAACGTGACGTGACTCCAAACTCCAAACGTGTTATTATTTGCGTGCAGTGTGTGTGTGTGTGTGTGTGTGTGTGTGTGTGTGTGTGTGTGCGCGCGCCCCCGTGCAGGTGGAACTCACGCGCCGTCCTCTCCGCCACCAGCAGGAACGCGGTGAACGCGTGGACGCAAACCCGGCAGCAGGGCATGCAGCCGCCGTCACTGGCCGGAGTGGGTGAGTAGTCCCTCATAGCGGACCTGGGGGGCGAACCGCGGGATGCGATCGGTAGGCGGGCCGGTACTGTTCTGATTCTGGGCGGGAATCCGTCCAGTTGCTGCAGTCTCTGCTCCGTGTCCCCCCCCCCGTCCCAACGTCACCGCCCGACCCGTTAAAGAGATAGCAGCAGCGGGCCGTCCCAAAGCTGGGGGGCACCAGGGTTCATGTCTGCACGGGGAACAACTCCTACTGCAGCCCCAGAATAACCCACACTAAAGCCGCCTCTGTCATGACGGCCAAGGCTCAGGTGTACTCAGGTGACACGTCCAGGTGTACTTGATGGGATCCATCTTCATCTCTGCGTCCTACAGGAGAAGCCGGAGAACCCGGACAGAACCCACGCAGACATGGGGGGAACACGCAAACTCTGCACTCTGCGGTGGATTCGAACCCACGACCTTCTTGCTGTGAGGCGACCGTGCTAACCACTACACCACCGTGCTGCCAAAACCTTTGGAACTCTGCTAACGTGAAGGTTGGACCAGTGTCATTATTAGGATAGTCAGAAGAACTGTATTTACACTTCCGATGCTTCTTCTTGTGAACGTAAGCCATCTCAGTTTGTATTTTGGATCATAAAGAAGTCAGACTGGTTGTGTTTCCTCTACAGTCATGATTCATGTTCCCTGGTTTTGTTCTTTGCTCACCTATCTTTCCTTTCAGACTTGTGAGTTCTCTCACCTGTGTCTCCCTTGCTTTAACTGTCATCACCTGTGTATCATACCCCCTCCCTCTGAATCGTGTCACCGACCTTCTTTGTCAGCATGATGTACCTCAACATCTTTTTCTGCCAGCCTTTCTAATTTATGCTTGAATTTGTACTTTTTTTCTCCTTTTGACTTCTGGTTCTTGACGATTTGCTTTGAATGAGTCATTAGCCTCCAACACCAAACCTGATCCTAGAAAAGAAACTTTAAACCTGGGAGTGTTATCCCTTTGGGTCCTTTCCTGTCAGTGTCTCGGTGATAACAACCATTCTTATCTGCTGGTGGTCCGAGGTCTTCTCCACAGAGGAGAATGTTACATTTGAATACAAGTGTAGAACAGATTATGACTATGTTTAAAGCTGGTGCTATATTTTATCTCTTTCTTCTTCTTCTTACCAGGTTTATTTAAATGTATATGCATATTCAGGACTATATATTAGCTGTGCTTTGCACCTGAGAGAAGTTTAATAATAACAGAACAGAACAGACTGACTTTGTTCAGTTACTTATAGCAAAATTCATTAGTTACAAAGCTGCATATTGAAATTTCAGATATTTAAATCTATTTTAAACATTTATCACCAGCTGAATTTGTGCACAAAAGTTCTTGTAGTCATTTTAAAAATGTGTTTTAGACATGCTAACTTGACAACATCAGACAACAATAAACATATTCTTATTATGGCTATTGTCTTGACAACAACATAGGCATTGGTTCTATAGATTGTACCTGGAGGTGTAATTAAGGAACGAGTACAGAGAACCATATTTTTTATATACGGTACATAGTCGATTAACCACTACTGTTGATTCTCTACAAATAGTAATTTGAATGTGATTATTATTCATTTTTCTAATTCTTCTGTCTGTTTATTATTACTTCTATTCATTTACTGCAGTCTTGTCCGCTTTCCTCCCTCCCTGTTGTGAACGACCTGCAGTGCAGAGGCGCCTTTTGGACACTGGGGAGCGTCAGACGCCTGATTCAGGCAGATACATGGACTCTGGCTCACACTAGTGCCGGTTTGTTGTACCCAGTACAAACACTGTATTATTATCATGTGTGGAAAATGTGCACAAGCAACTCTGACTGGTCAGTATGGCAACATATAATGGTGACACGCGCAAAAGACACAGTTCTTCTTCAGTTCTTCTGAGATGCAGGGTGAATTTATTCCTATTAAAGGGTAAAAACAAAAAAGTAAATAAAGAAAATAGTCCTAGGTGTTTATGATCACAGTAATTGATGTAATTTTTGTCTGTTGGTGTCAGACCTTTAGTCTCTCATGTGACTACTGTTTCTTGAACTCAAAACCATATTTCTAAACTATGATTTGCACAACCTACAGGATTAATGGCTTCCAGACTTGAGGGTTGCAGGGGGGCAAATAGTAGATGAGGGCAAGTGTGATTAAAATAACTGACTTGTGTCAGGTTGATTTTTTTTCCTCTGTTCTAGGCTCTTTATCAGTCCATAATCAATCCTTGCAATAAATTGAATGTGAATACATTTCACCAGGACACTCAGCAAGAGCTAAATAAATTAGAGGCTATATATATTTTTATTTTAATGGATATCTTTACTCAATTACATTTACGGAAACCAAAAAAAGACATTTCTTTTAATTCATTGTCACCTGAGCCGAATAATGAGTGACGGCATGATCCTGTCAGACACATGTCCTACATTTCTGATGTGCAAAAACACCTACGGCTGATGAGCTTCCAGGCTGCAGATCCAACCGCCACACCTGTCAGGTTGAATCTTAGATGTTTCATCAACCATCACAGGTATTCTGTGTCCTTACTGTAAGCGTGCATTCCTTTTATTCAGAGGAAGAGAATTAGAGCAGCAAAGCACCTGTGTGTGAAGGTCCACCTGGTCTCTCCTTATTTCATTCATTCTGTTTGACCTTTGCTTAAGTTTCCTGTTTCCTGGATCAGTCTACAAATGAATCGTGGTGTCATCGGTATGTAGGTTTTGCACTCATCAGCAGTACCTCCGGTTAAGTGTTTTTAACAGCACCTTTTCAACGTTATAAAGTCATTTCACTGACAGAAGCTTTATGCCAGCAGTTGTATCCCAATCTGTGTGTTCTTGGTTTGTTCTGTCCTCACATGTTGACGATTTATGTACAATGACATTCTTTTTTCCCACATATTGGCATCATCTCATACTGATCAGTTCTTTCTTGTTCACACAGTGGAGGGGACTTATCCATCCAATAGCTTGATTTCACTTGACAAACATCAATCCCAATTGTTGTTGTATTTTTCATCTCTTCATATATTGATTCCACTGTTGTCCTTCTCAGCTGGACCCCTGTTGGATCGTGTGTCAGTAGTATCTGTTGAGGCTCTGAGTGACTGTACTGATGTCTGGTTGTCCATTCATCCAGATCTCTCGGAGGATCCTTTCACGCTCTTCTAGCCGCTGGGCTCTGTCCAGCTCTGATGATACGCACAGAAACACACACACAAGCACAACGAACAGAGTCAGAGCCCACCGACACGCTGTCCATTCATGTAAACCATTACATGAGAAGTTTGTCTATGTGAACCAGTCGGGGCCACTCAGAGAGTCCCAGCCTTTAAACCGCTGTGCTGAAGGGTTACGGACCTTTAATCAGGCAAAACGCCACAGCATGGAAACTTTATTTACATCTGATGATGATGTCCATGATTCTGATTACGTGAAAATACTAATTTATGGAATGAGTGGATTTTGTCCTTTAAATACCTTCATAAAACTATTTTATACTAAGATGCAAAACTAAAATGTTGTGCAGCCTTTAAGTGGACTCATCAGCTACCCTTCAATCCATTTAGGACAAATACATTTACAGCTTTACCTGAGATATTCAACAATTTCTAACATACGTGCAGTTACCACAGTGGACAGTGATTGCACTTGCTTGGGGTTAAAGACATATTAAAATATTTACCTTTCTGGAATTCTAGCAGGATTTCATCAAAACTATATGATGGATTTTCATGAAAGTGATGGGATGGTATGCAGCAGAGAAGAACTCATTATGTTACAGATTGAATCCTGGGCAGAACCCAGAACTGTTTTACTTTCTTTATCATCAAGAGGGTTATTTATAGCATTTTTATCAAATACGCATAAAGTGCTAGACAGATTTTTAGGGAACGCTGTAGAACACTGGGCCCTGTGCTGAAAATAGAACCTTGAACTTTGGAGTGAGTTTGGATAAAAAGGTGGATCCATTGCTTTGCTTTTCTGGCTTCGTCTTTTTTATTCACTGCAATAGAATTTAGATTTAGGAAATGTAAATAAAGAGAGGAAGGTGAAAGGCATGTATAATAAGTGTGTGTGTGTGTGTGTGTGTGTGTGTGTATGTGTGCACGTTTGCGTGAGAGTTACCCTCAGCAGAAGTGAACATGGTGGCGTTCAGCAGAGCTCTCTCGAAGCGTCGGCGTCTCCGTGCAGACAGCTCAGACGTGTCATCCCAGTCCTCTGGTTCACACTGAACAATGGGGCCTGGCCCCCCAGGGGCAACAAGAGCAGTGCTGTCTGGATTACTTTCAATGCCCTGATGGTGGGGACACCTATGATGGCGATGGTGTCTGTTCTTATGATGATGGTGAGGGTGATTACTGTTGCCGTAGTGGCAGTCTGCCCGACAATGTATCTGGAAGACAATGGCACAGAGTGTGACAAGAAGGCCAGCGCAGACGCCACCCAGAAACACCAAAGCTGTCCTCTCCGGCTGTTCTGAGAAAAAAAGAGGATGGGAGACAAATGAATTGAAAACAATCACAATAAAATTAAAATTAATTGAAAATAATCAAATATATTGACTGATTCTCCGTCCCACTGCACAAACACAGGTATAAGGATGACTACACTGGCGTTTGCTGATTGGATCTACCTGCAATGAAGGTGTAAGCTGCTAATATGTTGCTAAGCAATGCCATGTCCTGGGAGACTTCCCCTTCCTCCATATTTGGGCTTCCTGTTGCTGGAGCGCTCATGATGTCCCACCTTACTGTCGTAAGTCACTGCAGGTGAAACTTCACAACTCCCCTAGATTGTAGGTTTGGAAATGTCGCTAAAGAGAAGGTTTGTGGGTTTAGAGGTGGAGGAGAGAGAGAACAGAAGCAGCAGATCATCAGAAACAAGAAGAGAGTGAGGGAGAAAGGGACAGGAAGGTGAGAGCAAAGACAGCATGAATTAACATTTTTATTTATGGATCATCCTTCATTTATAATATACAGATACAGATAATGTAGAAACATGTAACATATAAAGTTAACCTACCTTTTAAACAAAATGATAACCTGTTTTGTAATTATGAGAACACAGTCAGTCTTAAGTGTCATGAGCATCTCTTTTATTATCCAGACAATAAATGTCCATGCAGACAGGAGGGCTTAGTTGTACATTATTTATTTCTGAAACAATGGCCTGAACCAGTTTCCTTCAGAGTTTAGAAGAAAGGAAAATCATCAAATGTTTAAGCTAAGACAAACTAAGGAGCCTCAGTCACATGCCGATATTGAAATTTAAATTCACACAAGCACACATTTTAATGAAGGTACTATGATATTAGAAGAATAAAATGGGTAAGAATGCAACCCAGAACAAAAACATCTTCAGATGAAGTCCCCCAATCTGAAAGGGAGAAGGTTTTTAATATTGTTTGTTTCTTTATTGCAAAAGAGCAATTCACACGGTTCTCCACACCAAATGACAACCGGGATGATGTCACAAAATGTCATAAAGTTGATCTCTGAGTCCATGCCCTCGATGTTCCACCCGGAAGGAATCATCCTGGGAAGGAGTGGATGGATGGATTCATATTTCTTATTTAGCCAAATTTCATTGAAAATGAGATGTGGATTTAATATGAAAACGTTTTGCGTCGGTCCTGGACACATTTTACGCTTGTCTTAGCAACAAGAATGAAAACACATTCACCCATCCACGGGACAACATTTATTATCCACACCAGTCTTCAGTGAACGGTGCATCCACACTTTAAAGCAACACTCAGGTTAAATGTAGAGCATCGCCAAGACAAGAAGTTTTATACAGTATTATGTCTAAACACGTAGCCACACAGCCAAACTGGAATTCCCCTGGAATCCCAGCTCCAGTGTGTGTCACTTATCACTGACGTATTAAAGTCTACAGGCTGAGACCGTCTGACGACAGAGTGGATTCTTTTTTCTGCAGCGTTTCCCTGATTTGAAAGATCAGGACAAACTAATAGGAGAGTACAAATGATAAACTGTAATTTTATTTTGTATTATATGAGTAACAGTTTCAATCTGCAGAGCTGTGCTTGAACACATAATTCCCAACAGCCCTTGACAGATTAAGTCAAGGGCTGCTGATTTTAGAGGTTCTTGTCTCTTGCATTACAAGTGACAAGAACATGGTTTCTTCACAAAAGTTCCATATTCTTTTACTCCAACATGTCTTTTTATTTTGCCTCCACCAAGCAGGTCACATTTTATGATTATTGTAGTATTACTTGACAAGTTATGAATAAGTGTTGATCAGATATTTTGGACAGGCAGGATATTACCACAGGAATGACGACTGAATGGGTCCAGATTTATTAAAGGACTTCTTGCCTTTGTGGGATAGGATCAATTAAAAAAGCTTCTCCAAGAACTTCACAGGTAATTTACCCAAAGGTTTGGAAAGAAATGACCCGATAATGCCTACATTATCTACAACACATCAGTGTTATCTGGATACAAGCAACATAACTCACCAGAAATCCACCACTCAGAGATAACGAGCGTTACTGCATCCATCCAGCCATTTTCTTTCGTTTTTACATAGTGATATGATTCTACATCTATTGGCAAGGATTCCTAGTAAGTGGTGAATGTAACGTGAATCAAACTATAATGAGACTATTGGTTTGAGGAATACTGTAATGAAATAATGAGTAGTGCTGCCTAAAGCATATAGATGTGTGTTCATCAACCAAGACTGGAGCAATCCCAAGACAAGCCTTTTGATTCTCTTCCTCATTACTGTGTTAGATATTTCCAGATGAATGGTGAACTCATCTCATTACATATAACTGTGTTTTCAATGACTGTTTATCAGTTTTAAGCCACATCAAACTCTTTATTACTCATGAAAACATGTACGATAGCTTGTGGGAATGAACCAGACTTCATGGAAAACAGTTGTATATATCATACATAAAAACACACTGAAGAACGAGCGGTCTTTAAGATGCAGATGTATTGTACAAAGGAATAAACCTGCATGTCTTACCCTCATGCTGTTGAGTACGTTAACGGCAGATGTTTAAACTAGAAGAGATAAAAAATGTATGATGCTCTCAGAGATCAAACTGGTCCAATTGTTGAAGGACATTTGAAACAGAAGGTGCAACATTCTTGACCTGAAGATCAAATATGATAGATAGATAGATAGATAGATAGATAGATAGATAGATAGATAGATAGATAGATAGATAGATAGATAGATAGATAGATAGATAGATAGATAGATAGATAGATAGATAGATAGATAGATAGATAGATAGATAGATAGATAGATTGATTGATAGATATCCATATGCCACATTTCTGCACAGCTATTCCACTTAAAACTCGACATTATTTTCTCTCCATTGGAACAATCGCACCAAAACCTTGAAACTGTGTTACATACCAAGCAAAATGTTCACAAAACAATGCATCGACACAAGATGCAGAAAGAGGAGTCAACATGAAAACAGACCCTATGACATTGCAGCACGACATAACACAACTAAACCTCCGAGCAATTCTAAATTCAGTGACTGTCAGGGTCATTTTGTGATGTCATGTGTAAGTGCTGCTGGCTGAGACCGTCCTCTCTCCAGCGTTTTTTGGATTTACCTATTTGGATTATTGTATGTCACAACAAATGCTTAGTTGAGTTTACACCATTAATTGACCTGTTTTCCCATTTAGCTTTTTAATAAAAAATAATAATTGAAATTTGCTTTTCGTTTCAGGGAGTGACTTCAACCATAAAACATTTATGAACAGGCATGAACAGAGAACGCAAGAAGAAAAAAATGAGAGCAGAGTCACGACAGGTACTGTAAATGTAGTGAAAATTCCTGCTATAATTTACTATCAGACATCAGACAGTTGAACATTACAGTTATATAATCAAATGAGCATGAGCCAGCTCATCACAGCCAGTCAAGTCTGTCCAACAGTCTAGACAACAGGGGCTGTTTAGCATCAGACATCACACATGACTGTCCGTCAAAACGTTTGCAAAAGAAATAGTTCAGGGAAATAAAGAATTAAGTCACTGGATGAGAAAATTAATATCAAGCTGCAAAAAACAAGGTCTGCTCTGCCTGGAGGTAACCAAACACACCTGCTAATACCTCTAAATGTCTCCATCATCCACACTAAAACCTGAACCAGCAGAAAGTCGTTTCCAGGATAGGACGGTACTGTACTCACTACGGCGTTTTCACCATGGTCATCCTGCATCATCCCATATCAAATTAAGTAGCACCGAATAATCCTCTAACCCTGGAAATGTGCTCATATTAAAACCAGGATTAGTAGTCAGCGAGTCCTCAACACAAATATGATTTTTCCATTATGGTGGAGCCTGATCTTTTTTTTTTTTGATGTAACCTCTTTATCAGATTTGCATGATCTCAGCTGTGTACTAGTAGTAATGCCATATCTCCCTCCCTCTCTGTTACCACATTGTGACCTAATTTAAGAGGTTCTTGTCAGACCTCTGCTCCAACCTTTCAAAAAGCTTTTCACAAAGTGATTTAACGATTTCTGATTTATTAACAAATGCTTTGACAAATATAACTTGAAATGTTAAAGAAAGGGAATAAAAAATATAGGAGCCCTCTCATTTTTCAAGAGGTGCACCAAAAGTTTTCATGTTTTATGTTTCATAGAAACAGCAGATTTTATCGTTATCACACCAGCACACACACAACTGGACAGGTGGGAACAGAAGTCCACAATCCAGACGGCAGCAGAAAAACAGAAATTCTTTTCCTCTCTCCAGCCCTTCTCTCTGTGTCTGTGCAGGATTGTCACAGACAATGTGGTTCAAAAGTCTGTTTCATTTTAGCCTGTGCTGTGCAGCTTCACACACACACACACACACACACACACACACAGAACGTGCACATACACTCCACACACACACCACCAAAATACACTCATCCCTGTTTCGTCTGTTTGACCATTTAATGCTAATACTTTATGACATCGGCCTTTCTTTTTTCCTGCTGCACCGGGACAATTTGTCACGACCTGTAGAGATTATGGAGAAAGAGGGAGAAGCAGCTTCCACATTGAATTACAAAATGTAAAATAAGAGTCAGACATAACTGGAGCAAAAGCAAGTAAATATAGTAAATAGCGACAGAGGGTCACGTGTGGAGGGGGGACAGTCAGCAGTGGAGACATTCGAGGCTCCTTAGATGATAATACAGTTCATATTAATACCTTCAACAGCATCATCATCATCATCACCACATGCACACACACTGCTCGTACTTACATTTCATGAACGCAAAGATCATTTTGAGTATGTCTGGCTCTCTCTCTCTCTTCCACTTCTCACCTTCCCTCTCTTTCTCTCTTGCCTCCACTTCTTTCCCTCTCCTTCCTATTCCTCTGTCTCTCCCCTCTGTTCTGGTCCTCTCCTCTCCTCTCTGTGCACCGTACTACTCTTTCTCCTCCCCCTTTCCTCTCCTCCCATTATCTCCTGTTTTTTTCCTTCAAATAAAAACACTAGCAGGATAATTACACGTGGCCTATAAATCTTCTGCGTCCTCCCCCAGTTGTCAGATAGTTTCAAATATTCATTTATTCGCTAGAAAGTTGACACAAATAGAAAAATTGAATCATTCTTGCCTTCAGTTCTTATTTTACTTTGATACAGATGCAGCAGGAGGGAGGTCGCTCCAATTATTTTTCAGAAAGAAGTTTACGGATACACCATTTTTGTTTCCAGAGAGACACAGAGGTCAAGTCCTCGGGGCAAAAAAAGTGACATGAAAGTGTCTGACAAGTCGTCCAAATCCCTCTCTTCTCTCGCCTCCAAACATCTGCATCTTTCTTTTTAAGTTCTTCTGTCAGCCTTTAGCAAGAGCGTACACATATCCAGTTTAGCCCATAGCTGTAAATGCTGATTCTCTGCCTGCACGTTCAGAAGAGACCAAAATCAAACTGAATGTCACAGAGGAAAATGGAAGTATCTCATTTTAAATGATACCATAGTTTGCATTTTTAGTTTCCTTCTGTATGCAGTAGTTGAATTTTATAGGTTCAGTGTGATTCCAAAACAATGTTAAAGAACAAATACTAGAAATTAAGACAACCAGTCATTTGAATAGTAGCAAAAAAGACAGTCAAAAATATAAAAACAAACATACTTTGTTGCATGAATACACACAGCTCACAATAAAAGGCAATGACTTAAAGAAAAACAGTCAAGATATAGAAATTATTATGGGATTTTGTTCAGTCGTTTGTAACAATAAATCATATTTGTAACCTGCTTTGTGCTTGGACTATACAAGTGCTCATGTCTGGATTTATTGTGTGTGTGTGTGTGTGTGTGTGTGTGTGTGTGTGTGTGTGTGTGTGTGTGTGTGTGTGTGTGTGTGTGTGTGTGTGTACTTGTTTGAGAGCTAAATCATCATTAAAAAAAAAAAAAAAAGTTCATATCATATAAAGGTTGTAAATGTTTTATCAGCCAACCTGTCATCCGGCAGGTTATTTTTACACTGATGTTACATAACAGGAAATGACTGAAAACCTTCTTTCCTCTGGTCACTGGTTGACAGGGCAACGCTGCTCAGCAGGTACATGAACCAAAGAAAGAAAGCACTTTGCAGAGGCGTACATAAAGCTGTCTGCTAAAACGTCTCTTTTAAAAACAATATGCAAGACTGCTTTCAGTGAATTCAGCTCGAGTCCTCATTAGTAGCACAACACAATTCAACAATAAAATGATCAACGCTAAATAAGAAAGACGAGTATTCGTGTGTTACTGTTGAGTTTCTTATATTAGTGATCTTATGCTAACATTTTCAGCAGCAACACAATCTTGTTGTGTATTTTCAAGGCCTTTATTGATGCATAAACCATATTACGTATTGATCAGTTATCTATAGGGCAGCACAGGGGTGCTCACTCCTTTGTAACATAAAGAGGGCTTGAATTTAAATACGACATAAATACAGTGGTGGGATTTCTGTTAATTTTTCAAACGTTTAAAAAAAAGATCCAATTTCTCTAATCTTACTTTTGATAAATCAAAATAAACATAAATCTCAACCATACTGATGCAGAGACAAACGTGTCAATTAATGTCTCAACACTTCCCTTGAAGATCTCTGACTCCCTGCAGTGACCCTTATTACATAAGACCGGGAACTCATTTCAGTATCCGGTACGGATAACGCATTTTTGACGCGCACGATACGAGTGAAACTCGTTCATTCATTCATTCATTCATTCATTCATTCATTCATTCATTCATTCATTCATTCATTCATTCATTCATTCATTCATTCATTCATTCATTCATTCATTCATTCATTCATTTTCCTGACTGCTAGGAGCAGGAGCCTATCCCAGCTGGCAGCTGCAGGAAACTCCTCCTAACGGACTGTCTTCACGCTCTGTGATTGGCCAGTCACACTCAGCGCCCGCCCCCCCCTACAGAGACAGCAGCCGGATCAGAGCTACCTGTCCTGCCCCACTCTCACGCACAAACACAGACACGGACTGATCCCTCTGTGCGTGGCTTCGCTGTAGCTCACGTTGCTCTCCTTAGCTTTTCTTAGGTTGCCTCCATTCGGGTCTATTTAAGGTTACTTGGTGAACTTGTTTCTTCTTTTGTCCGCGGTGCATTTGACCAGACAGAGCGGAAAACTTCTGGCATCGGTCACCGCATCCACTCCAGTGTTTTGTTTGACACTTTCTCACTTCAGTTCAAATTAATCATTTAAATACTGTATAGATATTTTAACTCTCGCTCTAAAAATAAAAAAATAAAGAGAAAAGAAATTACATTTGTGTTAAGTATGACAATTCTTGTTCATGCAAACTTTGTAGTTCATAATTTCCTCTTGCATGTGTTGTATTCATTAATGCACTTCATGTTCTGGGTTTATAAAAAACTTGTCCTGTAAATAATTCCTTTACTTTTGTGATCAAAAGCATTGGATCTCAATTCTGAGGCTGTTCTGTAAATAGTTTTAAAATAAACAAAAATA
Organism: Antennarius maculatus; assembly: GCA_013358685.1. NCBI lineage: Eukaryota > Metazoa > Chordata > Actinopteri > Lophiiformes > Antennariidae > Antennarius > Antennarius maculatus. Next base: position 253,823 of record CM023606.1, read on the forward strand.
TTACAATTTCTGATCAATCCAAATCAATTTCAGACTTGAAATAGTGTTCCATTTTAGGACCCACCCATTTCCGGTCAAACCACACCCACTTCCGGACTAAGCCCCGCCCATTACGGGTACCTCTGCAGCTACTTTAGATGGTTGAACAGATACAGATAGTGGTGTACTCCTCATCCCTAATCAGCATCTTCTGTTTATTACGTTACCATGGTAACACGTCATGTCTGCTGCCTGCTGACCAGTCATTTTTCTGGGTAACACCACACACAGACAGCAGCAAGAGGAGAGCAAGATTGTTCAGAGAACAAACCCGTTGGCCAATCCTGATGAATAATAAAATGTGTTTCTTTTGAACGTCTTCATAGATCAGGCCCGTGGCTGACCTGTCGATGACCTTTCCTTGACATGGAATCCCTCTTCCTGTTACAACAGGCCACCTTTGCTCAGTCTAGATTTTTGGCTAGGACATAGCGCCACTTTATTTTTAAATTCTTCGCGTTACGTAAGCCATCTGTTCATGTGGAGATAATCAAATCATTGCCATGACTGAGTCAAGTGGAACCGAGGGCCTTTCAGACTCGTCCCTACCGCACGTCTGTGTCCAGTTTCTCTGCCTCCATGTGCTTACCTTGTGTCTTCTCAAAGTAACCTTTATTCTTTACGCGCTGATCATGACCTTAATGTTTGGTTATAGCACTTTTAAATAAGCTTAAACTACTTAATATCCGAGATAGAATTAATTTTTTCAAATTCTTGCAACGGACATTCAAAATATCTCATTAAGGGAAGCTTTGCATGGGTGGACATTTTCATTAGTGTAACTTTATTGCATGAGTTTGTTAGTCCAGTTTGCTGAAATGTCAGCATCTGTATGTCGGAAAAAAGTATTTGACATTACAGACTCAATGTAGGTCAGTATCACTGACCATTGTGATTTGAAGCCAGAATAACAAGTTGCATATATTATTGCATAAAATCTAAGTGTGTAAATGTTCATGTTGAATAGTTCTTACAATCAGTGAGTCATTATTCTTGATGATGGATAAAATCATTTCAGATTATTTGCCGCTTTGTGGAACTGTAGCAGGAGGTCGAGTGCAGCAGTTCCACAGATGTGTGTTACTGCAGCTTTTCCAAGAGCCTCTCAGTGTGGTTACATAAGGGCTAATGCTCCTGTGGACCCAGAGCCAGTGGAGGGTGAAGAAGGACTTAATGAGGTCTGTTGGTGCCCACTGCTGAATGCACACTGAACCCCCCCACCTCTGCAACTGGACAACAGGAACCACTGAAAAAGGAAATCCTGTATGTTTTTCTTACTGCGTTTGCAGATCCTGGAAATTGGGTTAATAAGAATAAAATACACTGTATTTAATTACGGGATAATGTCATTCATATGATGCACCATGCAAAATACTCTAGTTTGTCTTTGCACGGTTACATAAAACGCTCTGTCCTCCCTGATAATGAGTGTTAGCTCACTTTAAGAGATGATTGCATCATCATTCATGTGTATTCACTCCACGCAAAAAATCATCAATGAAAATAAAAGCAAAGTGTGGTTGTCTGCGGTGGTACTGTGGTCAAATCAGTGTAAGCTAGAGCGGCTGAAGCGATGCATTTCAGGCCTTTTGAAATAAATCACATGGAATTAGTGATGCCTTAAGAATTATCAGCTGTTATTCATCTTTTTTTAATTTGCTGTCTAAACCTGAGATTCGGGAGAAGCAATCAGTCATCACATCCTGCCCAGGCTCAGGAGGTTGTGTGCTGAAAGTGGACAGTACTATATTTTTATTTAGCTCTCAAATAATTTGACAGTTAGTTCTCTTTCAAAGTCTTTAATTGGACTTAAGAAACCCTGGTTCAGTTAGAGCCACACGAAGGTCAACGTGACGACAAACAGCAGGTTACAGACTCCGGGCTGATCAGACAACCTGGCCATGAACTCAGCTAACACAGCAGCAGAATAAAAAGACTCATGTTTACAGAGAGGAAAGGCAGTTCATTGTATTTGCACAGTTTCCACAAATTCCAAACGAAACATGAAAGCTGATCCGTGTGGGAATACCATGGAGATGCAGAAAAAAATGTTTGCTTCAGGTTATAGAAACACTTTTTTACACAGCATCAACTGCCACACTAGAAGTCTACTGAAGGCACGGCAACCACAGACAGCCTTGAATGATGTTTTTGCTGTTGCAGAACTCTATCGGAATTTTGGTGGTGTTCAATGTTTAAATGTGTTCTATAAAACTCTATAAAGCTCTACAATGAGCGGCTGTCATGCAAGAAACAATGAGGGCTCTAAGGTCTGGATTTTTCCAACAGCATTCCTCTGGTGTCTTAATTGCAGCAACAGAATTACAGATGATTCTTCATAGCTCTCCTTTATAATTAAGTAGAAGGCAGGAGGCACTCAGAGGGTCTGTGTTGTGTCATCAGTCGACTGCTTCTGCACAACGGCCCTTTTTTTATGGGAACACACTTGAAACTAGCTCTGTAGTGTAACCCTGAGCTGTGTTCGCTGAATAAGGACTACAAGGACTCTCCAGCACGGCCTAAACCCACTCCTCACAAAATTTTATGGAAATCTGTTCCGGAATTTTTCCAGGATATGAAAAGTTAAAAAAAAAAAAAAAAACAACCCTTGTTCAGGGGTTTCAACCGTTTTTTTCCTGACCCAGGCCCGTTTTCCTAACTCACTGTGGACGTCCAGCAGTTTTTACATCATCCTATCGAGGCCCTGCTGACAATCAAACGGGTAGAAACGTAACCACGTAACAAAAGAGCACAAACCAACAGACCACAAACTGGTCTCCCTCTAGTAAAACTCAATCATCTAGGAAGTTAAATTGCCTTTTAAAGGTGTGTCCAATGAACACATCTTTAGTATTAATAACGACACACACGTTCAGAACAAACCTGGCAGATACTGATTATTCGAGGTGATACAGCAAGCAGAGCCGCTCCAAATGTTTCGATAGTCACACACGCATAAATTAAGAAATAAATAAGCCATTTGTGTTAATATCTGCTTAGAATGAGAAAAGAACCCTAATGCAGAGAGAGAAAAAAAGAGTAAAGAAAAATTGGCAGAAGATACCGAAAAGGCAACTGAAAAAATAGATTTTAAAAAATATTCATGGCAATTGTTTGAGGCATAAAGATGGGCAGAATTACTAGGAGGGATTTACAGTTAAAAGTGTTTGCGGTAGACTAAGAATCTCAAGAAATAAAAAAAAACAAGTGAGCAATTATTACTTCTTGCTGACAAACGGGCGTTCTGACTTACCTAAAAATAAAATACTGACCTGTTTAATGTCCTCCACACTGAAGAGGAAGGCAGCAACAGCTGAATCAGCTCATCTGAAGGAAACGTTCATCAACACGTTTCCCACCTGCCACTCTTTCACCTTTAGCATTAATCTGTCCTCAAACAATTTGGACTCGGATAACTTTGTGTGTGTGCGCGCACACACACACACACACACACACACACACACACACACACACACACACACACACACACACACACACACACACACACACACACACAGCCATAAGGACCAGCAGCCCAAAGAATTTAACGATTTTAAAAGAAGAAACTAAAGCCAGATATTTGAAGGTAACTCCCATCACTGGAGCAGGATGAGGAACATGAAGAAAATTTTTACTACCGTATTATAACGACGTGTTAGTATGCTTACACAACTGCACTCAAAGAGATGCAAACATATTCATACAGGAAACAGATACAACAACTCAAACTGGACCCAGAAAAGGCCTCCTGAGATCTACAGCAGTAAACGGCTGCAGACGGTCTGCTGACAGAATTCATGTTGTCATCCATCAGCTGCTGTTTCTAATGCCTGTGACATGATACGGTTCAGAAAATCTACTGACAACCGTCATTTATCACCTTCTCGAAAAAATATCCACATATACACGTCAGTTAAGAGAAAATACTTGCAGTCTCAACTTTAACTCAATAAATGGCCTCAGGTCAGTTTTGGTCAAATGTTTCCAAATCACTGAAAATAAAAAACCGACGGAGTGAGATGCTCAGCTGTGACTCTCACCATGTAGAATCGACCAGAACATTTCTATTTATAGTTTATTGCTTTATGGTCCGTTTCTACACAGTCCATGTCCAGTTCCCCCCCCCACTGAGGGTTATAAATTATTACAGCAGATTCGCTTCATGACATGCTGTGTCCCCACTGAGGCTGTTTTCCTTCAAGTCCTACAGTGAGTACAGCACGTAGTGTCATGAAACCCTTTCCTTTCCTGCATCTCTGGTCTTGAATCAGAAAAAAAAGCCAGACCTGACACCTACTGGTAGGTTATGATGATGTCACACCTGCTCTTATCTCTATTGGATGACTAGATGACATCAGAAGAGGTATTATTATTAGTGCTGGTCAAAAACATAAGGCATTGTGGAGAACTGCTGTGTCTTGTTTGATATCTCAAGGGGCATCCACCCAAGTTTGTTGTGTGACAAAAAGCTGCTTTTCCTCATTTGGTTTCTGTGCAGAAGGAAAGTTCTGAATATTTCCAGAGACGACTCCAATGCTATTCCATTCCATCCCGTTTGGCTATTTGTTGCCATAGAGCTGCAGGTCGAGGCGGACCCACACCTCTCCTGTAGGAACCTCGTGGAGCAGAAGTCGACGTGTCACTGGTCCCTTGTTTTCAAACTCTTTCTTTATGGTTGCCAAGGGAACCTCAGTCCGACCCAGGAAGTCTGTTGTCACAGAAGAGACAAAAAGATAGGAGTAAGAATTCATTTTGATATTGATATTTAAAGATGAATGAGTGGGAGTTCATGGAGGAGAAGAAATTAGAAAGTAACTGACCATCAGGTGAAAACTGGTCTCTTTCAGAGATGGTGATGCTGAGGACGTCCTGGTAAATGTCTCGAATGTAAAACTGGCAGTTAAAGTTCCACTTGGGGTTCAGAGTGTCATTGATCGTCCTGGACGTAAAGATCTGACCTCCCATCGTCACTTCACAGTAGGGGTTACTTTTACCTGAGGAGCGACATTAAAACAGGAAGAAGAACAGGGTTCTGAAGATGAAGTGTGCCAAGATTCTCCAAAACGTGGAACAAAAAAAAAGGGCAGAGCATCGTAATAAAATGGCTTCATGAGTTATTCATACAGAAGTGTATGTAGCAGCACAGAGCAGGTCTCTACACTCACGATTGGGTTTAGAAGCTTTCAGCTCCGTGGCCTCCAAGATGGTGACAAGGAGTCTACCGATTCCACTGCCCTTCACCGAGCGCGATGCTAACACACACACACACACACACAGGTTAATCGTACAGGAGATCATCACAGCAGTTAACATAGGTGTGGCTGTGTGTGAGCACACACACACACACACACACACACACACACACACACACACACACACACACACACACACACACACACACACACACACACACACACACACACACACACACCTTGATAAGCCCTTTCCCGTTTTTTCTTTTCTGTCTCAATATATTCCTCAGATGCGACTTTAATCTTCTGAACCCACGCGGTCCTGAAAGACAAACACAGTAAACATGAAGGACACCAGACACACAAAACACACACACATGAGTATGTGTGAAGAGTTACCTTTCATTGATGTTGTCAGTCTTGAGTATATAAACTCTATCGATATGTGAGAGGTGGAAAACGGGCTCATCACTGGAGGGATCTGGCAGCTTGACCAGAATTTCATTCAGCAGCACAGGCTGCAGGAGGAAAAGAGACGCACCATCCCATATCAACATAGAATCATCACAATTATTCTACGTGTCTGTATCCGTGTTCAGGTCTTACCGGCTTGTACATCTTAAGCTGTGTGTTATTCTTGTTGCTAAAAAGTATATCAGACCCCGATAAGGTGAACAGCTTCGACGCATAAGTTAATAAGAGGAAGTCGTTGAAGAGGAAAGCCCACAGTTCCTTGTTGCTCTTTGCTTTGTACATCTGAGAACAGAGCAGTATTTTACCATCACTTCAACAACAGTTTGCATAACATCTATTATGCAGTTCTGCACTCCTCTGTTTTTCCTTAGGGTAGTGGTTTTCTGTGCAGTTGTGTGTTATATGTTTCCTGCTTCTGTATGTTTATTGTGTATTTATAGGTTTCCTGGCTGTTTATCTGTAGTGTAGTTCTTTCCTCCTCCTATATCCACCTGCTACCTTTATTTATTGTGACTGCTGTGCTATGTGCAGTGTTGTGGAATGCATGAGAGCAGATGGCACATAATTCCCCTTCTATCTGTCTACCTATCTGTATCCATATCTATATCATCTTACATTTTAAAACATGAATCAGTGACATTAAACTAATGTTTACTGGTTCTGTAATATGAATATTCTCTCTAGTAGTTCACACATTTCCTCACCTTTCCGCTGTGAAGCAGCTTCCTTGGGCCCAAACAGTTGGTGAGAGAGTTAAAGACCAGGTTCTGTTCAAAGACAATACTTTTAGGAGAATATTTCAAATGACATTTAAGTGTTAATTTCTCTATTGAAACTTACTTATAAGTTTCTACTAATTTAATTCGCTGAAACGATGCGTGTTTCATACCTCTGCTATGCCTTCACACTGTACGTGGCTCTGAATCCACTCCAGTCTGTCAGAATTCTCCTTCTCTCTCACGCCCTCGTTGACCTGATTTTTGGTTAAGAAACAGAAATCAAATTTTAAGTCATTTCTGCACAGAACAAAAATAATCTTCAGCGGAGAAGCAAACCTGTTGACAAAGTTCTTCTGCCCTCTCCAGCGCCTCTTTCAGGTGACCCCGGTCAGCGTGGCCCTCTGCAGTGCTCTCCAGGATCTACATACACACAGTCAGTAAAGTATGAGTTCACAAGATGACAAATTCACTCCATTAACAGTGGAAAATCATTGTTTTCTTTTGATCAAACACAGTAAGGTCAGTATTTGAACTGGATAATGAAAACACAGACATGCTCAGGGACACAATGGCTTACATTTTTGATGTGCAGTGGGTAGCGTGTAATCCTCTGCATGGGTTTCAACAGGAAACTGGAGAGCGGCATGCCCTTACACCTGTAGTCTGTGGCGATTTTCTGATGGCAGGCAAACAAAAGAAGACAACGTGAATGAACACATTAGGAGCGAGGTCGAAGGAAAAAGATGCAGCAGCTACTGGAAAGCGTCCGTTTGTGCAGATGTGGATAGAACCTACCCTCCATCACAGGGGAACGTGGGTAAACGGACACAAACGCTGCCTTCAGATACGTGAGCTCAGTAAATTGAAGAAGCTCAACAGATGAAAAAATACAGTAATCCTCACGTATTCGCGTTTCAAGATGCCTGGCTTCACCTCATGGAGGATTTTTAGTAGGCAGTCACGTGATGCCGTATGCGCATTCTATTGGCTGACAGCGTCCGGAAGTGCGCTGCGTTACGCGAGTCTCAGAACGCAGCGCACTTCTGTATATTAAAAACAACACTTTTTAAAAAAAAATACAAACGTGTTTTACAAGGTCTATAAGAGTGTGGGAAAAGGTAATACAGACATAGGATGGTTTATTATCAGTGTGGGGAGGGTTCATAAACATTTACATTTACGTAAATAATAAAACAGTTTGTTGCTATATCGCAAAATCTTTGTTTTTTTGCGGGTGTTAATTAATAAGAAGAGATCACTGAACACAAAGCAAGATGAATCCACTCCCTTCATATCTCTCTCTTCCTGTCCTTTCCCCATCATCATTATGCTCCTTTTATACTGTTTGTCACCTGTGTCCACCTGTTTGTTACCTGCGTCCACCAGTTTGTCACCTGCGTCCACCTGTTTGTTACCTGCGTCCACCCGTTTGTTACCTGCGTCCACCCGTTTGTCACCTGCGTCCACCTGTTTGTCACCTGCGTCCACCTGTTTGTCACCTGCGTCCACCTGTTTGTCACCTGCGTCCACCTGTTTGTTACCTGCGTCCACCTGTTTGTCACCTGCGTCCACCTGTTTGTTACCTGCGTCCACCTGTTTGTTACCTGCGTCCACCTGTTTGTCACCTGCGTCCACCCGTTTGTCACCTGCGTCCACCTGTTTGTCACCTGCGTCCACCTGTTTGTTTCCTGTGTCCACCTGTTTGTCACCTGTGTCCACCTGTTTGTTACCTGTGTCCACCTGTTTGTCACCTGCGTCCACCTGTTTGTCACCTGCGTCCACCTGTTTGTTACCTGCGTCCACCTGTTTGTCACCTGCGTCCACCTGTTTGTCACCTGCGTCCACCTGTTTGTTACCTGCGTCCACCTGTTTGTTACCTGCGTCCACCTGTTTGTCACCTGCGTCCACCTGTTTGTTACCTGCGTCCACCTGTTTGTCACCTGCATCCACCTGTTTGTCACCTGCGTCCACCTGTTTGTCACCTGCGTCCACCTGTTTGTTACCTGCGTCCACCTGTTTGTTACCTGCGTCCACCTGTTTGTCACCTGCGTCCACCTGTTTGTTACCTGCGTCCACCTGTTTGTCACCTGCATCCACCTGTTTGTCACCTGCGTCCACCTGTTTGTTACCTGCGTCCACCTGTTTGTTAGGCACTCCTTCCTCTCCTTCATACCTTGAGGAAGTCTTTGAAGTCAGGCTCGTTGTCGATGCGAGTCTGCAGCAATGAGGCTCCCATGATCTGGCAGGAGCAGAAGCGGATGTAGGGTTGCATGTGGGACAGCTCTGCAGCCAGGATGTCTCCAATCATCTGCACAGGCATGTTCTCCCCGCCCATCTTCTTACGAGCATGTAGTGCCCTGCACACACATGAACAGAAGCATTACGCACCGTCAGACGGACGGCACCCTCTAGGTCCCACCACTCTGATATTTACTTGAGAAATTTAGTGTTGCATGCAAGCAGCTCCTTCCAGTTGACAAAGATCATGGCCATCTCCAAATCCTTCAACCGGCCCGACACTGACATGGGCATATAGAAAACCTGCTCAAACACAAACACACATCCAGACAGGAAGCAAGATGTTAGAAGAAACAAAAAGATGTAAAGAGGATTTACTCAGCAGGACGTGTGTCCGTTACCTCCAGAACTATCTGCAGGTCCTCCACGTATCTGTCCTCGGTCTGGATCAGCTCATGAATGTAGCCCTGCCTCTTCTTCTCCTGGAGGCTCAGCGTTTCCAGGCTGTTCAGGTCTGCACACCCTGCAGGAGAGGGGAAACACACAGGTGGTGTTTGGATTACATTTACAGCTAAATCCAGTCACCAGTAAAAATCAAACCAATACTTAAAGCTGGGCAGAAGAACTGGATGTAACGCCTCCTGCTGGCTGACGAGGAGAAACACAACAGATGATCGATGGCTTGTAGACACGAACGTTAATGCAAAGAAAGAGGAGACATGGAAATATGAAAGCTTCTCATCCAGTTCAACACACACGCACACACACACACACACACACACACACACACACACACACACACACACCTACCTGACACACGATGACCTCTGACTCCTGGCTCAGGGCCCATGTTTGCTGACTGTTTCTCGCCCACTGACTGCTTGTTTTCCTCCTCATCTGTGTCATCCCAGAGGTTTAGAAAAAGAAATCTACTCTGTGAAGCCATCACTACTATTTTAGTTAGATGGTCTCCTCCACATTTTCTTTCACACTGACTTTTTCTTCTGTCCCTTTCACCCTCTATGCGCTAATCTTGTTGCTGGTTTCTGAGTAAAACTTCTCACGAACTAAATCGGTTTGCACCAAAACAGGAAGAGGGATTCTTACTTTCTCATCTCTCAAACTGTCAGAAAAAAATCTTTTTCTAGCCTGAATCTGGAGAATCTGCTAAATCTTTGAGATTGTCCAGAAATACCTGGTTCTTTTCCAGCTGAAGCAAAGTCTGCTATATTTAATTTATCAAAAGGCTGGTCACATGCTGCATACCTGTCCAGTTCAATCATGTGCTGTTGGCAATACAAACACTGTTGACACGCACACATGCACGGACGCGCGCACACACACACACACACACACACACACACACACACACACACACACACACACACACACACACACACACACACACACACACACACACACACACACACACACACACACACACACAGCCAAGAATTTCGTTTAACAGTTTAAAAACACACTGTACCTTCATCTCAAAACCAATTTTATGTTCTTTATACTTTATTTCTGATCTAGAAAACAAAACAATTTTTCAGAAATAGCTGCATAATGTACCACAAATGATCTAATGGTGACAGTTACCATTTCATGTTCCGTCTAATAGATACGATACGATAAGATCTCCCTTTATTCGCCCCACGGTGGGGAAGTTTCCATTGTTCTCAGTGACGGCTGCTATCAACTCACATTCAGCGAAAGTGACTCCGAAAATGTCTTCCTTTCACAGACACGAGAAGATTTAGATAAACTCAGCAGATTTACCTCACAAATGAATGAAACAAAAAAAAGCTAGCACCTTAGCAGCATGTTTGCATTCCTTACATTCGTGTTCACCGTTATGATGAACCGGATGCTGGTGCTTTTATGACATTTGAACTGCATCGCAACAAGTATTTGTCAAACTGGGAATGTGAGAAGAAACTTAGATCTGTTTTCAGCTTATTATTAGGAAAAGTATCCTGACAATAATGATCACTACAGTACTTTAACGAGGTGACATGCATTCATTTAATGAACAAACCTAAATATTTACAGCAGCAGTAAAACAGCGTTCAGTTAATATATAAAAGAGCAGCAATGTCTGTGAGATCAGCCGTGGGAGCAAAGTGTATCTCAGTAAGGGTCAATAAAACAGTCTTGTGGGTTAGAGGTACTTTCTGTCCTTTTTGTCAAGGATATCTTCTGACCCAAACATGGCTTTTAAATCAACAGGACACACTGGTGGGATCTGGCTCTATCACGTGTCCACATGAAGTTAAAATAAAGATTTTCAATGGGATAGAATCAAAAATACAATAAACCCAGATTTCACATTAGATGACAGGCTACGTGCTCGTATTTCTAGTAATGCCTTCTACCTGCATCTGGCTCGATCCTAGACACATGTATTTCTGATCAATATGCTTACATGAAGCTTAAAGGTCACTTAATTCCCAATTCTAAGCTTTCCTAAGACAAATGCAGGAGTGTTAGGTCAACTCTTTTCAAAATATCCGCAGGCGTGCAGGTAAAACTGGTTTTAGACAGTAAAGGGACAGTAAAGCTTTTTTTAGCCACATCTCTGAGGAGAGGCAGCGACAAACAATGGGCTCTGTGTGGGCTGAACGCACTAAACTGGAGAGTCAAAATACTAAAAACAAAGAAGGAAAGGAAGTGAAATGAAAACAGGATGATGATATATGAATAAGAGTAGAATTATGAGAAAGAACAGAAAAAAGGAAATGCCACAGAGTGACCTGCAAATCCTCTGCTTCAGACGCCATCAAACACACAACGATTCAGAACGGCTTCACAATCAAAACAAGGAATTTGCAAAAGAAGGCAAGACTGAAATAAATCCCATAATCAGTATTGAATGATGAGTAAGTTGATTCATTCACACATTCACAGGAAACGGGGGATGCTCGGTTGTTCAGGCTCTCTGCTTTTCTGTTGCACTTCTTCTACATCACTATCTGCATGAGTTTAGGGGAACTAAGTCCAGTTAGACTTAGTTTAGCCTTCTCTGAAGGCAGGAGTAGGGGAAGAAGAGTAGGTGGAAGAGGAGGAGGACATTCTACCACCCTAGAGGGAGACAGAGACAAAGGCTAAGGAGAGATGAAGGAAATGAAAATTGATTGATCGGGCAGAATGTGGAGAAAAATGCAAACTGTGAAACAGAGGGGAAGTGGATAAAAAGGTGAAATGCAGAAGAGATGGGTGAAAAATGAGTGCTGGCAGGTCCACATAGGAACAAGGTATGTGTAGCCTAGAGGGCCTTCATGTTTTAAACATGCACATTTCATCAAGAGCTACACGATGGTGTACTTACACTGCTGGCTGGGGTCACAATCTGTCGTCATCTTGACGTAGTTGGTGGGGAAAAGACCAGTGTTCCCGTTGAGCTCTCCTTTCCACCAATCAGGGTCGTTCTTGTCTAAAACACTGATGGTTTGACCTTTGGAGAAGCTCATCTCATCCCCGTTGGCAGCTGTGTAGTCGTACATGGCTATAACCTGGCAGACTGAGACACAGGAGAAGGGAATACATGAAGGACAGTACTACTTTATTACTGTATGACTTATATCTCTGGTTCATGTGTACTACTTGGTTGGGGTGCAGGAGTTGATTTGCCACTGCTGGATCCAAGGATTTTCACATTAGAAGCAGGAAACCAGCCCTTCTGACGCTTTTTACCACGAGCCTGAAACACAACAACACATTAGGACTGGAGAATTCATGTATCGTCTGAATTACAAAATGTGTATAAGAAACGGTTGCAATGCGGGAAACACAACATGAAGTAAGAAAAATTACTAATAACTCAGGATAAGTCATGATACATCTTTCTGCTGTAGTTTAAAATTGGATACTAAAAATATAAACTTTTCAGTTAATTGAACCAGATAATAACTTCCAAATTTTACAAGACAAAAGTTTTGGAAACCACTAAACTTCAGTGAATGACGTGTGGTGAGATTTTCTACTGTTAAACTGAACCACTGAATGTTTGAGGTTCCTTGTGGCACCAAAGACCAACTAGAAAAACGCTGAACGGCAGCTGAGCCTTACCTGCAGTTCTCCAAGCCACCAGCCAGAGGTGTTTTTGCTGAGGATGACGATGAGCTGGTTTTTTTCCAGACTTAGTTGCTCTGGATTGGTAGAAATGTGGGAGCGAAGCACCTGAGCAATCTCTGTAGGAAGAAACAGAAATCATCAAATTGGAGCGATATGAAACGCCAGGCAGGAAAAAAAGAAACGAGGCAGTGAGCTTACCTGGTTTTTTCTTAGCAGATATACTTGATGTCTACAAAAATATGATGACATAATTATTACTAACCTTCAGAAGCACAACAACAGAATAAAGGGAGAGGAAGAAATAACAGGAGCAGCTTACAACAAGATTCAATCCATCACCAACGCTTGTCAAAAACATCTAGCTTTTGTTTCTCATTACGTGTTGAGAGTTCTTACATCTGGTTCTTTAGGTTTGACATAGTTGCTTGGGAAGAGGCCAGTGCTGCTTCCTAAGGAGCCGTTCCACCACTCGCCCTCTCGTTTGCTCACCAAGATCACATCTCCTTCTCTAAAGGTCAGATCACCAGGCTCTGGAGACACGTAGGTGTACAAAGCCACGTACTCTGGAAAAGAAAGTCACTTATAACCATTAATTAAAAGTAGTTGAGGCTCCAACCTATGTAAAACAAGCTGAATTAGACCATTCAGGTCAAGACTGTTCAGTCGAGTCATTATGGTTTGATGAAAATAAGCAACGAGACAAACAGCAAAATATGAATGGTGTGTTTAATGTGTGAAGATCAAATATTAACTGATATACACACACACACACACACACACACACACCTTTAACATACCTTCAAGCTGCAGTCCGTCACTGGAGTCAGAAACATTGAGAGGGGAGCTCCTCATCCTGTACAAATGGAGAGACCACATTACTGAACTCATTCATGGATTCTATCATTCTTTCAGCAACCAATGAGAGGCACTTCTGCTCTTGGCATTCTGATTGGTCAGACACTGAAAGTTGGAATGGACAGTTGACAGATGAATAATTCAAGAGCTTTGACTGCATCACAGTACCTGATCAAACTGAGTGTGTGTGACGTGTGAGTGTGTGTGTGTTAACACAACAAGCTCCTGTCACATCGACACAAATTCCTTTCACACCCCTACATGTAGAAAACCAGTGAGGTCAGGTCAATTCACCGACACCCCAGGATTGATGAATGTTCTCCTCTAATCACTAACGTTCTGAATTAGAATTAGAATTAGAAGCCAATACGATTGAATTGTAACTCTGCCGAGTGGCAATTCTAATTCAAGTTATCAATAATTAATTTCTCACAAAATATTAACGTTACTAATATCAATGATTCTCACTAGAGGACAGGACAGTTGTAGATGATTACAACTGTGCTTTACAGACATCCTTCATTCATTTGCTGCCAAGTTTGAGTGTGTTTTTGCCTGACTGGTGCCCCCCCCCCAGTATGAAGACTTTAAAGTAAATTCATTGTACTTTAATCACATACTATTTCCAGCATTAGCTGACAATCCCTTCCATAATTTGATGCTGAAGAAAGCTATAATGATGTAATGACACTGACATTTGCTCACAGTGGTTTTGTCATCGGGAGCCAGAAGAAATTCCAAACTGGAAAAGACATTTAAACAAGGGGACAGCATTTAACTGATAGAAGTTTATGAAGACTTACTGTGAATTGTCTTCCTCTCCCAGCAGGGTCACATATGACTTAGGGAACCAGCCCCGCTCACCGTTCAGTTCCCCCAGCCACCAGTTCTCCTGCTGCTCCAACACCTGAATGACGTCGTCCTTGTTGAAGTTCAGATGGTTGTCAGTCTTTGCTGTCCATGAACACAGGGCCTGGACGAACAGGTTACCCATCACCTGCTGATGGAGAGAGAGCTCATCGTCATACTCCTTTAATGAAAAGGTGGGATCTGGCACAGCAGTAAAAACATGTGTTTATGTGCTGTAACCCTGACCCCCCCACCTGGCCTTGAGTCTCGGCGGGTGCAGGGTTTGTGGAGTGCGTTGGCGTGAAGGCCGACTTCATGCCCGTCGTCTTGGCGGCCTCGAGGACACTGGAAAGCTGTGACTGCAAAGGCATTTTGGGTGCAGCAGTGGAGTCTGATGGAGCCACCCTCTCTACGTAACTCTCTGGGAAATATCCCATCTTCCCCTGCCTGCTGCCATACAACCAGCCCTCCTCCCGCTCGGCCGTCTCATCAACCTGAGCAGGTAGTAAAGAAATATTGAGAAGGAAAGAGGTGGAAAAATGAAGGTGATATTTGGACCTAAAGTGGTGTTTCTCGGTCTCACCTCAAGGATGTCACCTTCTGAGAGGCTCAGCTCTTCGCTGTTCCGGGCGGTGAACGGGAAAAGGGCTTTGAAGGACGTGAGGACCACTGACTTCCTGTGTTGTGTGGCCCTTGGCTGCCCACCTACACAAACACAAGATCACAAAGTCAGCTGAGCTCCAGATAAACCACACTGAAGACAGGTTGTGTTACCTTTCCTCTCCTCCAGCCCTCTCAGGAGAGCAGTCAGTTTCTCCTGAATGTCCACCTTTCCTCCTCCACTCTGCTGTTGCTGTGGACGCGATGACTCCTCCTTCCTTTTTCTCTCATCAGCCTTCCTCCTTTCTTCTTCTTCCTCCTTTCTCTTTCTTTCCTCATCTAACTTTTTCCTTTCCAACTCCAGTTTCCTTCTCTCCTCCTCTACCTCTCTCTTCCTCCGCAAGTCCTCCTCGTCTCTCATTCTTCTCTCCTCCTCCTCTCTCTTCCTTCTCTCTTCCTCCTCTCTCTTCCTCCTCTCCTCCATCTCCCTCTTCCGTCTCTCCTCCATCTCCCTCTTCCGTCTCTCTTCTTCCTCTCTCTTTCTTACCTCCTCTCTCTTCCTCCTCTCCTCCTCTTGCTTCCTCCTTTCCTCTGCATCTCGGAAAGCCGCCTCAACCGCTCTCTGTCTCCTCCTGTCCTCCTCTTCCCTCTGTCTTCTGCGCTCCTCTTCCCTTCGCTCTTCCTCTAGCCTCTTCCTCTCATCCTCCCTCCTGCGTCGCTCCTCTTCTTCTTTCCTTCTTTTTTCCTCATTCCTTCTCTCTTCCTCCAGTTTCCTCCTCTCTTCCTCTAACTGCCTCCTCTCCTCCTCCAGCTTCCTCCGCTCCTCCTCCTGTCTCTGTCTTTCTGCTTGTCTCTGCCTCTCTTCCTCTTCTCTTTTCTTCCTCTCTTCCTCCTCTCTTTTCTTCCGCTCAGCCTCTTCTTTTGCTCTGAGTTCTCTCTCAGCTTCTTCCTTTGCAGCCTTGATGAGAGCTTGTCTCTCCTTCTCCTCCTCCTCAAGCTTCCTCTGACGCTCTTTTTCCATCATGATTCGCCTTGGAAGAGGAAAGCAATAAAGTGCATCAAGATACACATTTCTGCCCATACAATATTGTTAGACTGAATGAGAATTTTGATAAAGACCAAAAAATTCTATTTTACAAAACCTTAACAGATTAATCTAGAAAATAATCTACATTGAAGCAAAATACCTTTGAGCTTCCTCCTCCTCCTCCTTCCGCTTCCTTTCCTCTTCCCTCTGCCTTCTCTCCTCTTCCTGTTTTTTCCTTTCCTCTTCCCTCCTCCTCTTCTCCTCTTCCTGCTCCTTCCTTCGAATCAACTCCTGCCGTTTCTCCTCTTTGGTGCTCATTAGTTTTTCTAGTGCAGCCTGCTGTTTTCTCTGGCTCTCTCTTAGTTCCTGACACACAAACAAAACACAAGTTTATTAGCACAGTCAAAGATATATGATAGTGAACTTCATAATTTGATCAGATATAATGGACTGATCCCACAAATCATGCGCAAATACACTGCATTCACACAGGTAGCAAAATATTTGACAAATGGGAAACACATGTAACTTTTAACAGCTATGTCTAAAGATAAGACTACAAGCCAGAGAAGCTTAAACAGCACAGAGACTAGATGTGGACTGGTGATACAAACAGTACACTACTGACCAGTAGAGACAAGAACAATTAAGGGACCTGCATAAAAACCTTTAACAGGTAGAAGAAGTTATGCAGGCACACACAGCACAGCTTGAAGCACAAACAAAGCAGTCGGAGACTGCAACATCCCGCGACACCCCTGAATTCAAAATTTTCCACTGACCTACTTTCATAGGTCAGGGTGACTTAATAAAAGACCCATGATCCAACATGTAACTGGTGCATTCTATTTGTCATGAGGTTTCAGAGATGCGTACCTAAGAAGGTATAAAAGTGAAAATGTGTGTTTGACCTAGTCTTTCAAAGTCAAGGTTGTGATCTCATTTTCATTCCCCTTCCTTCCTGAATATAACGCCTTGTGTTTTGTCTTTCTATCTTATCCGGTTCCTGAGAGATGTGCAAAAATATCGCAGACCATAGATCAATGCACTAGCTTTGATCTACGGTCTTAATCCCACTGGCCTTCTCCTTTGTCTTTCTATCTTATCTGGTTCCTGAGTGTACAAAAGTTGAAATTTGACCTTGACCTAGTTTTCTCAAGGTCAAGATCATCATTTCATTTTCATCCCCTTTGCTGCCTGAGTAACACTGACAACTACAATCCATCACCGCTTTAAAGCAGGATGCAGTTAATTCCAAAAGGAGAGGAATGGAATACAGGTGCAGAAGACAGAAATAAAAGTTTACAAAGGCTGTAAAGAAAATGTATGACCGGGGGCAGACAGAAAAGCAGCGCAACAGCTGGTATGGAAGGTAGAACAGACAGTGCACCCCCCAAAAATGTAAGGGAGACTTTAAAATGCTAATCTGTTAGAAAAGTATGTGATTTAATTGAATTAAAACAATGGGATAAAGAATCAAACTAAAGTTCTATATTAATTTCAAAAATCTTGGTCATTTTAATAGAGGTAGAACATTTTATATCCTGCAGAATAGAAGTTTTAATAATGTCATGCTGTGTGTGTGTGTGTGTGTGTGTGTCCTATGATACATTTAGATTTAATCACACATCTAGACTTCTAAAAGACTAACAAACCTGCACACAAGATTCACGACGTCCCTGAACAACCCTAGATTGATGATGGATGTCCTGGAATGTTTCCAGTGACCTGATGACACGTTTCCTGTCAGTTCTAACCTGTATGTCGCTGTTATACTTGTCCATCTCAGCCAGTTTGGCAGCAGTCTCTTTCTCCAGAGCTTCCAGCTGCTGTTGCAGCTTCATACACGTCCCTTTTTTTTCTGAAGCGGCCACCTTGATGGTAGACATATTTATTCCTACAAGCAGATTCATTGCAGTTAAAAAAAAAGAATCCTCATCTCTTTCACTACATATGTTTACTACACATCTACATTTATAATGTGGATTCTTTCATCCATCGAAGCCTTGCGTCTTTTAATCAAACAACTGTCGATATCTCTTTCCATAACATATTATGGTTTGTGATTTCATCCAGCCGTACTCACCAGTTATGTTATTAGAAGCCATGTTTTTAAGCTTCTCAGTTAGTTTCTTCTGTTCTGGAGTCAGCTGGGACAACTTCCTCTGGAACTCCTGAAAAAGACAAATGCATTAACAGGAGAATGTTTCAGAAATGTGAAAACAGTTGACGTATACTCTCTCAAGAAAGTAATAATTGCTCAGTAATGACCAACAAGGTCATTGTGAAGAAAAAGCAGACATTTTCTGAGGAAAGGCATGCGAACACACCCCTAGCTGTTTCTGTAGGTTGTTCATGTCCTGTTGACGTGTCTCCATCCTTTGATTAGTCAGATCCAACTCTGTCTTCTGAAGTTTCCTCTTGTTCTGGAAGTCACGCAGCCGGTCTGAGATCTGACGGTGTTTGTCACCCTGAGGGAGAGACACAGCAAGATACGAGAGGTGAAGGCAGAATCTTTACAATCTCTTCTTAATGTGTGAACAATTGGTGAGAAACGGCTGCACTAACAAGCAAACAGTTGCACAAACTAAAGTCTAACAATCTTTGTCACTCACCACAGCCTCCAGCTCCATCTCCAGACTCCTTTTCTTTGCTTTCAATCTGATGATTTCATCCTGCTCCTGCTCCTTCTTTATCTGGAGTTCTCCCAGTCGTCTTCTCTCACCCTCTTCCTTCCTCTGGCGCTCGAGCTCCCTCTGTGCAGCCTGGAAAAAGCCCACACTGCAGGGTCAGATAAGGGCTCCATTCCTGAGCTGCAAAATAAAAAGGTACCCCTCACTTCTTTTCTCTCCATCTCTCTCTGACGCTCTTCTTCTTTTTGCCTTTCCAGCTCCCTCTGTCGCTCCAGCCGTTTCTCCTCTTCTTTCCTCCTCCGTTCCTCGGCCTCCCGAGCCTCTTTCTCTCTCCTCTCTTGCTCCTCTCTCGCCTTCTGATCCCGTCGCTCCTGCTCCCTCTTCTCGGCCTCCAGCAGAGCCAGTCGTCTTTTCTCCAGCTCTGCATTCCCTCGCTCCAAGTTAGCTTTGAATTTATCCTCAAATGAATCTGAACATAAATGAACAAATGAGGAAATGTCATATATATTTAAAAAGAAAATGTTTACATATCCCCAAAGATATTGATTGCAAACATATCTGCTGGACACATGCATTTACGCCATTCAAGTGATCTCTGGTTGATGGTAAGATATTAATATACCTTTTAATATAAGGTAATATTTGCCTTATGCAAATATTGTATGGAAAATGAAGAACAAAAATGAACATTTTGCAGCAGGTTGTGTGAGTACTGACAGTTGGGTTTGGCTTTCTGTGGAGGGTCTATGTCCAAGTCATCATTCAGAGCTGCGTAGGAAGAAAGGCTGGATCCATTCACTGCTCCCCTAAAAACATGTTATAAGCATGTTTCACATGACCAAAATATTCAATCGCTTTATAGACTACTCCAGACCATGTTTAGTGTGTACAATAATTCTATAATAAACCTAAACTCATCGACTGTACTGTGTGAAACGAGTTATACATGTGAACGTACCTCCGTGAGGGGGGTACCAGCTCATTTGGCAGCGTAAGCGGCAGCAGCTGACCACTCTTAGCAACATCCACGAGATGCATTGCCAGAATAAACTCCTCAGCTTTCAGCTTGCCGTCCTTATCCACATCAGCTAAATTCCTGCAGTTTGGATTGGAACACTTTTCAGTTGAGTTTATAATGACAACATTAGCTTTGAATACAAAAGAAAAAGGAGGACGCACCTCCAGACAACAGCAGAATATTTTGGACCATTACAGAACCACGACTCAACACAAAAACATGATTTTTTTTACTGTGTTGGCTGATTGATGATCTTAATTAAGGTGTCTGAACTTGTCAGCTGACTGCCTAGATAGCATGCTACAGGGACAGGGGCCCCAGTGACCCTGTGTCGTATAAAAGCAGACATACGGCCCAGTGTTAACACATGGAGTCATTTATATACACTTCTCTCACTACATCATGCTGATGGAGCGGTTTAGATCCTGCTGTTTGACTGACGGGATGTACAGTAATTCATTTCTTACATTTAAAATGAAAAAAAAGTTGTGGTCAGCCCAGGTGGAAGGATCTCTCCCTTTTGAAACTCTTATTAGTCAACTCATACGTGTCATCGTCTGAGGCAGACAAAGAAGAAAGAAAACCTTCTGAAACTGATGAACTCATTTTCATGGCAAGCATTCGGTGTGGAGGTTTGAAAGATGCACCTATTCAACAGTAAATGCCTGTTGTCGAGGAATCCGCCCGTGTGTGTGTTGTTGAGATCAATACATTCATTATCAATGACTCATTCATATATATTCGTCTCACATTGTGAATCACTGCCACTGGTTTAGCCACTGGTTTATTGGTAAACTGGCTACTCATGTTAGCAACTAGCACACTTTCATACAGGAATATATCTTGGTACAGTATTTGAATATGTCATAATTATAGCACTTTAATCAAACACAGTATGATCTGCTTGTTGTCTTACTGTTGACATGAAGTCAAACATATTCAGTACAGTAATTGTTAAAAGGTCCTGCTGGCTGTTGGCTCAGGAAAGACGAGAGTGAGGGAGACAGGTGCCTCGCATCAGACAGTCCCACAGTGATTTGTCCACCTCGGAGATGAATGTGCATACACACATTAGTTGTGTATCCTTCCTGACATGAAATAAATTGAGCATAGATGTTGCACTGTGCTGACCTGGCAGTATTTATGGCAAAATAAAGCCACCTGCTCGCTGTGCTCCGCGGCAGAGCCCAGCTCAACCTACACATCCAACCTCGTGCTCCAAAGGACAGAAAGTGCAAACTGCAAGCCACTACCAAGGAAAGTCAGCCAGATTCAATTGGAACCAATTTTATAACTAGATCTCAATGGTCAAGCCTTCCCGTCACCCTCAAAGCAGACACAGATCAACCGGCGCTCAACACAGATGGTAAATGTGTTTCGTCGTGCTGGTTCATACTTTACAGAGCTTTGCTTCACACACGTTAATTGTCATCTGCTTTGCTTGTGGAAGGTAGAATTGCAACTTAAAATCACACACACGAGCAGAGTTGTTCTGCCATTAATTTGATGAGTGTAAACAGGATCCTGTGGTAAGGCCATGTTGTGCAGCGGCGGTGTGAAAAGGGCTTCTGCTTTACGGTTAAAATAACATTTAGCAATAACGAGCTGAGGTTTAGTCTGATCAGCGTGACGCCAACATTCTCTGAGCCAACAACTGGACCACTGCTCATACCAGCTACAGCGGCACGACGTTTCTGAACCTTCGTTCTCCAGATCTGGCTTTGGCTCTTTAACACAACAATGTAGATGATTGTAACACATTGAATCACACCCTAGCCAGCTGGGATGGGCTCCAGCTGCCCGAAACCTGCCCCAGCGGATGAAGCAGTTGAAAATGAATGAATGAATGAATGAATGAATGAATGTTCAACACAAACAGATATATTCTCACCAGATCGAGGCTAGCTGTTGCTGAGTCAGCATTGTGGTTGCCATAGCATTTCTCACTTGTTGACCTGGCAAAGACAGAGACGTTTTTTTAATTTTATTTATTTGTTGTTGTGGACAATCAGTGAACGTTAAAGAGCCGTGTTAAAAACAAAGTTAACCCTGAGACAGGCAAACCAACAAAACAAGTCTGACATTAAATTTAGTTTAGACAAGAGGAGACAGAATCAACACTACATCTTTCAAAGCTATAGGAACTTTCTGATCTAGTGGTCAAACCCAAGAAGACAGTCTCGTGCAGCTCATCAGTCATCGTCAAAGACCGATTCCTTTCTTCAAGTCGTCAATAAAATGAGATGTTGAAATTTCAAAAAAACTAAATGTTCACCTGGTTATGTAAGAGATGATGATTAAATACAGTAACTGTATGAAGATCAATCATTTTGAATCGGTTTGGGTAGATTTATCAGGCAGCTCTAATCCACACTGCATAAGGTACATGGTGCTGTGTGTTATAATCTAGCATCGGTTAAACACTAAAAACAGTCACACATCCACATCATTCACTATATTATGTGCAAAGTCATTGTGAGGGAATTATGTGAAGATTGTGTGTGAACATTTGCTTGATGATATCATAGCTATTTCGATAGAACAGGTCCAGCAAGGTTGGTAGAAATGGAGTGAGAAGTCAAACACATAGTTGTAGTGTGACTGTGAGCCTTCATATGAGCGCGCTGAACCTCCGTGTCAAAACACACCCACATCCTCCACCGCCTCAGGGTTAGCCAACACTTACAGCCACTGTTAAGAAATCCATTTAGTGCCTGTTGTCCTCCACACCTATCTTCTTATTATTATTATTATTTGACATCAATTTAAAATATATTTGTACAGGCAAGCACAAAATGCAGGACATACCAGTGAGGTACCCAGTCATCTGTTTGTCCAGGCTGTTGAACTGCTGCCTGTACTTGAGTCTGGAGGCATGTGGCACAGCCCAGTCACTGGGTCCAACAGCCGTTGGAGACATGAAAGAAGGAGATGAAGCGGAGCTGGAGGGAGACAAGCAGTGATGACACAAACATGCAAGGTCACTCAGGAAAGCCATCATGATTTCATGCTTTTAATGCTGCTGAAAGACTGACGAGATATACGAGACACTGATTATACAAAACAGGAAACTGCTTCGTGTTTCCAAACATCCCCTGTGTGTATGTGGTGTTCAGTGTGCCTTTATTACCCAATAGGTCCTAGGTCTATCAGTGGTGAAGCATTGTGGGTACCAGGAAGAGCAGTAGAGGAGCGACCTAGTGATGGAGAGTAGGAAGAAGGTCGTCCTGACAACAAGAACAAAAAACAAAACACACACACAATCATTACAAACTACTAATCACTTACAATTATCTTCTGCTTTAAAATGATGCTTCATTATAACCATTAATCAAATTACTTCTGTTACTTCTCACAAAATGCAGACGTCCCCTGTTTGAAAGGGGGTCAGTGATGTATTGTGAGTGAGTGCTGTATCCTTGTCAAAAACAGGGAGGCTGTTTGTATGGCGATGAGACAGAGGCCCGACTCTATACAACTCAGCCAAGAGTCATCCCTTTCCCCCTCAAACTACTAAACTACAAATATTAAATCTGCACTCTGATGCAAATATTTGCAAGAGCTATTCTCACAGATAAGACATGTAATGTAATCTAACATTTTTCAAGACCAATTATTTGTTGGGATGCTCCTGATGTTAAATGAGTCCATGAGACAGATGATAAAGCATGGGAAAAAAGACATGAGATGAGATGAGATGAGATGAGATGAGATGAGATGAGATGAGGAAACTGATTTAAGTCAGAAAATAACTGTCTGTACCAGTGGCCAGAGTTCCAGTCGGGATTGGCTGAAGAATTCCCATGGTCCCATTCGGCAGAATGGCATTTCCCACCATGGGCATCAGGGGCCTTTGTGGGATGGAGGTCATTACAGGGCTAAAACCTGTTGCTGTACTAACTAAGGGGGGGAGGCCTGTCATTGGGGTCAAAGCTGAGAGTCCAGGGCTTGAGACGGAGATGGGGGTCAACATGGCAAGGTTTGCCCCAGACATCATGGGCATGTTAGACATGTTACCCATTCCTGGAATGTAAGAAAATACATAAACCAGCTGACATAGAAGTCAAAATCCACACATGAAAGCAGTCAGTAAGAATATACTGCATATTATGTGTAAAATGATTAAGCATTCATATTAAATATCCCCCCAAAATAAAATCACACTTTTATATTTAAATGCACGTGCATTTATTTAATTTGGCTTCTTATTAAAGGCCATGCTTGTTTTTCACTTCACGGATACTACACTTACTTTCCAAACTAACGAACATCCACAAACTGCATATAACAATAACTTTTTACCATAGGCTGGGGTGGTCATGGATGATGTGGGCATACTGAGGGAGGGAGCAGGCACTGGAGGCTGCTTCATGATGATTGGTAGTGCAGATGGAAGCGCTGTGCCCTGGAGTTTCAGCTTCACCAGCTTCATAGCAATGGAAAACTCCAGCCTGTCCATCCTCCCATCTCTATTCATATCAGCCAAAGCCCTGAGAGATGGAGGCAGAAAGAGAGACATCACATAGTTATTTTATGGGTTTCTTCACATGTAGAAACCCATGAATACTTACAGACCGCATGTCAAAAAAATCTGTGAGAGAGAGTGGATTGCTCTTTTGGCATCTTTGCAATTCTTACCATATCTCAGCCAACACAGACGCAGGCAGCCCCGACTGGAGGAAAAACTTTCTTGCCTGTTCCCCTACAGAGACAGACAGAAGGAAGATAAGAATAGAAAATTTGGAATCTAACTGCTCAAGTAGGCACAAGTGCAGTGAAAGCGCTGTGAGCACTGGCAGTCAGTCATGAGGTGTGTGGTAGTGAGAGTACCTGAGACGTAGCCCATCGATGGGGACAGGGTATCAAACTTCTGGTCATGTTTGTTCCTCTCCTCAGGAGAGATCGCCCATATGCTTGGACCTCCTGGGGAGAAAAAGACCATTATTAAAGGACCATTGTGAAAAGTTCATAATTCTCACACACACACACAAAAAATTCTGAGGCCAGCCTGTGTGTGGAAGCACAGTGCTGCTAATGACACCGTATCACCATGTTCAATAATAAAGTTATATTTACTCCACAGTTGTCAAAATATAGAATGGAACTGCGAATTGAAAACTGAGCACACAATTTAACTAAAAGTTGGGCTAAAAGTGATATGGTCCGAGGGAGACCACAGTCACACAAATAATTAGAGACAAACCATCAAAACAAATGCATTCTGACAACTGATGTGTGTGTACAGCCACATAAGGGCATCAAACAGAATGAATACTAGAACTCACGATGTGTCATTGTGAGAAGATGTGCAGGGTTACGACATGAACCCAGTGGTCTTACCATTCATGTTTGCGAGTGGCAGAGGCAGAAGGGGAACTCCCAGTGGCGTCTTCAGCTAAAGCTTGCAGCCATCTACAAAACACACAGTCACAGCCCAGTCGTCAATACAGCAGCTTACACAGCGGTGTCGCTGGGAGGGCAGGAAAGAGGGGGGGTGGAGAAACAGCAAAGAGAGGGAGGGAGGTTTTGGTCAGCCAGCAGAGAAAACAGGGCTGCTCCTGTCCACATCACTCTGGATACGTCCCAGAGCTTTTAAAGCACTGGACACCTTCCAACACCATCCACACTGACGCTGTAATGGCCAGATAGCCTCAGCTCTGCTGATAATCCTTCATAAAGTCCCTTTTGTACCGTCAGTCCAGACAAACACAACCCAAAGCAAAGCGATGTGTCGGGCAGCTGTTGGCAGTTCAGTATAGGACACCACACACTTCATAACACACTTTGTGGCTGTTCCAAGTTTGACGGGCAGATGGCCGTCTGCACAGATGCTAGGTTCATACTCAGTCCTTATTCCCCTTCAAATACTGTTCATGACTTATCATGAAAAGGAAAGGCACTGCTCTGTGTTTTGAAACAGACCGTTAACTCATGAGACCTTCATCACGTTAGAAACCAGACGCGATCCACTGGGAATCACCAGCGTTAATATTTCAGTCTGTGCCAAACGGGTACAAATCAATAGATATTACAAACCAGACAACTCTACAGTCTCAGTGACTTTTAGCCTGTTTTCCTGTCACCGATTGTCCTCGTTTGTTTCATCATGTTTTGAACCTTTGTGTTGAGTCATTAACACACAATCCAGGGCTGAAATCAACGGGCAGTTCACGAAAATGTTGACAATAATAAAACCTTTTTCAAAATGTTTAGCGTTAAAAGACTTTGTTAGCTAACTGCACAGGCCAGCCAGTCGGGTTAAGAATATTTATTATTGTCTTTTTTGTAATAATATTGAATTTATGATGGTACAGTTGCATTAATATTACTGCATTAATATCACTTGGGGAAGTTACGGTAGGCAACATCATGCTGAATGTCCTTGGCTATCAACATATGCTCTGCTTGTTCACAACAATCATGTATCAGTCTGAAATCTTTCAATAAGATTTACTGGTGTCATTTATAACTGTAAAACTGATCCACATAGAATACATAAGAACACTGCCTTCTTTAAATCAAAAACACATTTCCCTCTTTACTTAAAAACTTTGTTAAACTGGATGCCAACTTTCCTGCGTCTTCTGTCAGACATGCTGTACGAGAACAAACGCCCTTAACACCTACATGTCCTGAATGGAACAGAGCCTTCCAGCTATGGGGACCCAACTTTGAAATGATTGAGTTTTCGGATATCTTTTTATGTTAGAGACTGTGCAACAGCTCCAAAAAATAAGTCTTATGGTGTAGGCTTCACGCATTACACATCAAAATGAAAAATTTGAAGACAAGAATTCTAATCTTTCTACTTAACACTTCCTGCCTGCTAAACCACTGACAAAAGTATTTCCTTATCTAATGTCAGTTGACAGGAAATCATTGTGGTTTTTGGTTTTTGGCAAAGACAACTTTGAAGTCCCTGAATCTGAATCAAAAAGAGAGTTAGGTTTGGAATTGGGGCAGAGCAAGAATTATTATGGATGAGTGATACTTTTGATGTTAAATTTCTTGTTGGTTGATACGAGCTTTGTGAATGGGAACATGGAAGAGAGCTGGACAAGGCCAGACAACAGTAAGGGCTAATCTGCTGCTTGCCATCTGTTGCCTTCCTGGTGTCTCTTCTCAGTTTTGGTCTCATTCCATTTCATTTTGTATTTGTTCTTCATGTGCAGCATTCATTGCATGCATTGGAGCGCAAGTCGGTTTATGCTCAGACTTCCCCTTTAAAAGTGTATTCAGTGGGAAGTCATGTTTGCATTTTAGACAAAGGTTAATCTCATTGGTCATGATACACACACACACATACAGTATATAATACACACACACACACACAGTCTAGTCCAGACTCTTTCTAACAAGAGGCTGACAGCTGACTTGGCGATCACAAACCTCACTGGAGGACTTGAAATTTGCAAATCTCATGTAAATCCTCTCTGAGGGCTAAACCTACACAAAGCCACTGTGTATGAAGGTCAGGTACATTGTTCTGACTTATAATCATCACAATACAGAACGAAGCATCAGTCGACAATTAAAGACAAGTATACATTTCTAGAAATGTCTGCATCATCAGCAAACTAGCTGTTTGCTAACAGCTAACTGTTTGAGTTTCAGAATTCAAAGCAATGCAGTCTTTAAGTGCATCCTTGTAAACAACAAAACAATTAAAAACCTTAGATTGGCAAGTGGAGGAAATGTTTTCATGCCCCTGTGACAGCGACAAACCCAGAAGGACTCTGACACTCCAACATCCCTGAGGTTAAGACCAATGTCAGCAGTGTGTCGGCCCGTCCTGACAAGCCCATCCCCGACTTGTAATTCTGGGATGGTGGAGAAATCAAGTACACAGGGCATTTACAGACTTAACATTTTAAACAATTAAGTACACGCTAAGAATGTTATATATGACACTAGATAATTGAAGACCACAAAGTGCTTCTAAAAAAAATTAAAAAAATTTTAAAAATCCTTTCCATACACCAGTTATGGGTTTGTGGAAGGGATAGGATATAAATTCACATTGTTTGACTGTAGCTCAGCTAAATATATATTCAATAAGTACAATTAAAAGGTCACCAAACCTACAAGCATCAACGAGCCTGGAGTAAACCCCTGAAGTAGACAAACCACCATCTGTCACACTACTTTGGATACAGTATTCCATAGCAAATGCAGATTTACTTTAAATAACATTGTTTTTTGGATATTTATCCCCATGGATGGGAAATTCATCTGACAGGAAATGGGAGAGTGAGTGGCAGACAAGTGGAAAAGGGAATCGAAACCACAAACTGATTCAACGAAAGCCTTCCTACATGGAGTGCACTTAAACCACTCCATCTCCTACGCTCTATGAAAAAAACTTTTATATATTTAGCATATAGAATTAGCATAACGTGAAAAAATATTCTGCTACTGTTACACGCCGAATATATTCCAGGTGATTCCAGGTGAAAATGGAGGCTAAGGCATTGGGATGATCCCACCATGTGTACAGATGCAGCTGTGACTCAAACACTTTAAGTTACATGAGATCGATTTCAGGCGTGTGCGAGTGTCATTTGACCAGCATGATGCCTGAAGGTGCTACAGCTTGAGGAAACAAGAGGTGGATGACTCTTTCCTTTATTTGCATCATTTCTCTCAAAAAACAAACAAAACCCATCAGTCCAGTAAAACTACTTATTTAATATAATTCTTTCATTGTTGCAGGAACAACTGGACATATTCTCCCTCAGACGCCACGTTCAGTCATCAAAAAGTCAAAATTCCATAGCTAACTCTATATTCCTGTATCCCATTGACTGATTTTTGATGAAATTGCATACTGGCATCTACTTTATTTCTGCCTCTATTGTCAAGGCGATTAGCAACAGGCAAAATGTTTTTTAACCAGCCTGAGCAAATACATAGCCGTGACCTGACAGACAGGAAGCCCAATGGGTCCCACAGGGGTT